>SKCR01046746.1:0-113996 GCA_019454045.1 Zanthoxylum bungeanum
ATTCATTCACAAAGAGATTAATAGATTGTTTATATAAAATAGACAATGAGTATTGAAAATTAGAAGATTAATCTCTTATATATAAAATTAGGCTAAACTAACAGTTGTTCAGCTTTTCCACGATATAAGAACTTAGATATCTATGTTTATGTTCTATAGTCTTTTGTCTTCAATTTTGTATTTTATTTTTATAAACCGACCATTCCCAGAGTTATATTTGGACAATGAAAAAGAACACGGAAAATCATATTTCGAAAAAATAATAATAGACATTGTCATGATCTAAAATCGGGATTAGTGACTTTTAGATCAAAAATACAAAAATTAATCAATTCGAAAATTAGTCAAATAGTCAAAAGTTCCAAGAAATCGGTCAAAAAGTCAAAACATATCGCAAAGACTTTAAAACAAAAGAAAATATAAAATCATATAAAAATAATTAAAATATTCTCACAGTTAAATGTGAGCACCTATTGTGAATAAATAATCACAATTCAAATAATGATTCGATTAGGCATCACTCAAACAAATTCACAGTCTGATAATTTAAATACAAATCAAGTTCGTAAGATATATATGTGTCTGTGTCTGTGTCTGTGTCCGTCCAATAAAACAATATCAATTATGTAAGTATATGAAAAATCTACAATTTATACATATATATAAATAAAATATACATCATCAATATAATATATCAATTTATGAAAAATCATCATGTGACCACAAATATGGTAGATCTGAGTAATGTCACACGAGATCGCGTAACCAGACACCCAATACGGGAGTTGTGAGTAATCAATGTGCCACATGGGGCTACATAACCAGTCACTCAAATGGGAGTCATGAACCAGACACCACAAAGGAGCTGTGAATAATCAATGTGCCAGCTGGAGCCGTATAACCGGTCATCCAAATAAGGTCATAAACCATACACCTAATACGAAAGTTATGAACCAGTCCCACCAGAGGCACTGTGAATATGACACACATGGCCTAGTAACCAAACACCCAAGAATAAGGCTGCGAACCAAACACCCTGTATGAGGATGTGAATCATAATCATACAACGCATATATCCAATTTTTATTTAATTACCAATCCAATCAATTAATCAATTTTTACAACCATATAGTTATTTATCAAAACCAAAACAGATTTATCACACCATGATGGTCACGGCGTGCCGCCCGACGTGCCATCTCATATTTTCATAAAGCATGGTTAATATTAAAACACATTTTATATCATTTTCATATATATATATATATATATATATATAAAATGATTTAAAACCACAATCAAGGTGAGAAACCGAATCTCTACCTCAACCCAATATTCGAAATGCGAAACCGATCCCACAATAGTGATCAACACGTCAAGTCTATTATGTTGGTTACATTGTTACATAATCCTCCTCGGGCCCACCTGGCACACCTTACGAGGCATGTAGGTCCCGTTGATCGGTGACTGTCAATTGGCCACTCAAAAACAACATCTCAAAACCTGAGATGTAAAATATCCAAATCAATATCCTGTACAATTCTAACAGACATTCAACATAGTTCTGTCTAAAAAAAAAACTTCCCACTTAAAATCCAATACCATAAAAATGCAAATCTGGTGCCTATAATAATCATACATATTCATACTTCATATCCAACTCTACAATTCACAATCAGCACTCCAAATCTCAAATCCATAAACCAAGTCTCAATACAATTTAATATTCCGAAACTGATAAATTTATAAACGTAATAACACTATAATACACAAAGTTAGAGTTCAGGTTCATTACCACACGAAATGATCAGCCCAACACGTCGGAGATATCGAGCATAAGAAACTGCCCGAGACACGGCCGCGTGTGGCCTTCACGTGCTGCTACATGTGTCAGCGTATGGAGCCCACGAGTTGGTGAGTCTCGACATGGCCAACACCAGAAGATGTGCGTTGATGTCCTGAGTCCAATGATGGTGGTCATCCACTGAGATAAGCCCCGGTTTTCCGTGAATCAGCCAAAAATCATCAGTGTTTCCAAGCTCATCTTCATCGAAGGGCCACTGCTGGCTTCAATATCACCACCAAAATGTTCCTCATGAATTCCTCTATAATTCCCCAAACTTAGATTGCCAGAAAATTAGCTCAACCGTCAGGTTTCTCATTTCTCTCTCTCTCTCTCTCTCTCTATCGTATTCTCTCTCTAAAAATGATGGTTCAATATTTTTGCTCAAATGTGGAAGAATGTGAGATTTTATAATGGTTAGAAATTATCAGTTGGCAAGATTAATTTTTAGTCAATTTGACATTGAGAAAAACATATTAAAACTCTATCAATTGATCCAAATTTCAGAAAATTCGAAGTTTGACTCAATAACCCAAATTTTGACCAAGGCTTTTACGGTAAAAATACAATAATACCCTTAAAAATGGGTTATTACATCATTCCCTCTTTTAAATAATTTCACGAAATTCAAAATACTAAAGGGATCAAGGTACAACATCACACATGAAGGTTAAATAGATGAGAGTATTTTCCAAATGCTTTAGTCTTAAACTCGAAAGCATGATTCCATATAATGCCATGTCTGACAACTAGATCCACTAATATAGTATTGTTCGCTTTGGTCCTTACAACAAGGATGGATCTCAAGCCCAAACTTTACCACCGGCTTTGTTCGTGGGACCACCGATTTTTAACCCATTGGCCTAAAACACATTATTGATAGTACAATATTCCATAAGACATTCACAAATAGAATTTCTTCTATATGAGATATTGACTTTCTGATCTAAGATTGATCTGACGTCTCATCGTAAGTCACAATCTCATAGAAAGAATTTCCAATTAATGAAAAGTCATGAGTAAGTCAGGATGACACGTTCACAATATTGAATCATGAAAACATCATTTCCATAGGATGTTTGTGGTGTAGAACCCATGTCATACGCAACTGGACTAAATATTTTAAGAATTTCAAAGGTCTATAATACCATGGGGCCAACTTGCCATTAACATCGAACCACTGAACTCCCCAAAAGAAGAAAAATCTTCAAAAAATCAAAATCTCAATCAAGACTCTTAGAATTTCATTCCCAAATAATATATCTCCTTTGGTAATACTGGGTCATTCGCAAAAAATCACTTATCACTCGAATACTCTCAGTAGTCATCCTTAATCAAAACAGGCCCAAGAGTAACACGATCTCCTGTTTCGGCCAAACGTAGAAGAAAACTATACTGAATTTCGTAACAAAGTCCAGAGTGAACCACTCAAGGATTTGCAAAACCATTTCAGACGAACCATGTCTTTTTTTGTCCTAAGTAAACTAGACACATAGAACATAATAACATGTCCCACTCCAACTTTGCAATAATTTATAACTGACATCTATGCTAATCTCTGGTGTTCAAACTTCATCGAATGACCAAATCCCACATTCAGATGTGTACTCTATCACAACATGTTTCATTTCCTAGTCACTAGGATCGCCTCATTAAACTTTATGTAAAAGTTTAAGATGTACTGAAGTCTATACCTATGCACTTCTAATAGAGAAATCCCCCAAGCTCAGAGTCTTTTAATACAATCAAGTTGCACTTCCCATGTGAAGAAACATATATGTATTTATTCCTCAGTCATCCAAATGTTTGCCATCATGTAACAGTACAATACATAATCTAGTTCCACAAATAAGTAAACAAATTATAGGTAGTTCGTCAGTATTATAAATTTTAATGAATAGTGTATTTTTCAATCTCGCTAATGATATATCCATTTAGAGAAGTTCTCGGGTAAAATGTCAATAGTAACTCGCCAATACAACGAACTGTACACCCTAGACACATTATAAGGCATTTCCCAATGTATTACATCCTTAAGTTTAGCTGGGTCCATTAGAATACTTTTTTAGAAAGTGAGAAGTTGTAAGAATTTAACTTCTGACATCCATAAACCACCTTATCCCTAGCATACATTTGATGCACCCTTAAAGTCTAAAAGAAAATCCTCAAGTGTATCTCTGTTTCCTTCTGAGTCTCTAGAAAAATTAAAATATCATTAATAAATACAGTAGCAAATTGATCCAATAAAGGTCTAAAGATATGTTTAAGGGGTTTATAGAAGCAGTTAGAGCAATAGTTAACCAATATGAGTAATAATCAAATCCTCCTATTCCAATAGATGAAATTCAACAATTATACTATGACAACTTGCTAATCTAGTAAAAATATTAACCTTTTTGGGCAGCTCGTAATGGCCCAACACTAAATTAATGGCCCAACAACACCAAAGTTCTGGCCAATAAGGTTTCAATCTTATTCCAATATCAAGGTGGCTCGACTCCAAAACCTTGTCTCGAAAGGGTCTAACTAGTATACCGGGAGCTATTCATAATAAGTCCATCACATGTATTGAAATATCCCAGATTTTTGGGACAATTCTGGAATATTCCTGGACTGAATTTATAGTCTCGTAACATGATGATAATAAAGAATAGGAGTTCAAGTGATTTTATATGGATTATAATAATATAAAGTGAAGATTTATTGTGTTAGAAGACGCATCGTCCCAAAAATCAGTTACGCGATTTTTATTATACGCGTAAAGTTTACGATTTTGGTCACAAAAATAGCAAATGAACTCCGATTTAGTTGATTCTTGAACCATCAGACTCTTTTTTCCGAGATGAATAAATTTTGTGTTGAACACTTTTCGAAACTCACGTCAAAAGGGCTTCAAAATTACTGATTTCTGAAAATATCCATTCAAGTGGGGGCATTTTGGTAATTTTTGGATGGAGATATTTGTATTACCATTTTATTTCAAAAGAAAGAAAATAAAAGAAGAAATCAGAGAGGAGAAACGGAAGAGAGAGAAGAGAGAGATCGGCATCGTGGACTGCCCTTCGGTGGCCAACGGTGGTACGCACCGGGGCTATTGTGATCATCCGGCCACGGCACATCTCGTGGTGGCTGGTGATTGGGCAGTTGGCGACATACGGCGGCACTGGGAGGAAAAAAATATGGTCGATGGGCTCGTCGGTTCATTTCAAGGCCTGAGCCACCCTACAATCAAAGCCCTCGATGAGTACTATGAGATGATGGTGATGATTTCTCTGATTCGTGCCTGGAATCACGCAAAACAAGGAAGAAAGTCACGCGTGAACAATAACCATACGTGAATAGTAGCTCTGATCGAAATTTCGTCGATTCCAGTGCGTTCGTGGGATCGTTTGGAGTCTGTATATGGCCTCGAAACCTTGGTAAGAGCTTTCGATAAAAGTCATTAATTTCAAGTTTCGCTAAATATTCGAATATTTCCAGTAGCTTCGTAGAGTAGCGTAGTGATATAAATTGAGTTGTTTGAGCTTTAATATGTTGAATATGTGCTTGTCGTATAATTCGAGTAAGAACAGATTAGATTTGATAGATGCGGTAGATAAAGCTGGTTTCTAGTGAAACTGGGTTTCTCGCTCGACTGAGCATTGATGACCGTAACTATGGATACATCATAAATATGATATTTTGAGAGTAATTGAGTAATTTCGGATATGTTCGAGAGGTCCAAGATCCTTTCGCTGCGTTTGCGGAAACTTTTCCGTAAGATTTACCGCAGACGCGTAAAATGAGAATCTAAGTCATCTAGCTAGTTTGGAATAGTATAGGAAGATATATTAGAGTAATGAAGTTTGAACCGTAGAATCAGAGAGGATTTTTATATTCTGGGAAATTCCGAAAGTTTATTATAGATGAGTAGAAAGTTCCGCAAATAGCGGTTCTGACTATGTTTTATTATTATTTTGGCAGATCGGACCAAGATCACGAGTGTCCGCCTAGCTAGGTAAGTAATCTATGCGATGAATACTTGAGACGTGTTTTATTTGAATTTAGATAATAAAGAATATTTATAAATATATGTGTAACCATAAAACATGAAGTATATAAATGTATATAAGCCGTAAGATACTAGCAAGCCTTAAATTGAAAGTATAAGAATAATAAAGTATATGTGTATACATAAAATGTGAGCAAATGCTTATAGGTATAATATAATGATACTTGGGGTTGGGGGTTGTAGAAACTACAACCTATAGAATGAGATTAAAATTTAAAGGATGATAAATTATAAGGAAGTAAGCATATAAGTACAAAAGCGGGTAAGTATGCACAGAGAAATAAGTAAGCTTGTTATAGTAAGTATGTGTTTTGTGTACAAGTATCTTGATGTATGTTTAAATGAACATAGAATATGTGTGCATATGAATATATGTAAACGAGATCTTTGAGCACATGTTGATATTTGAGAAATGGTTAAATAAGTTTAATAACTGAGAATTCAAAGTTTGTATTTATGTGAAGTTTGATATAGTAGAATAACTTTGATTGCATGTGTGTATGCATAATTATGGAATTTGTTATATTGGTTTTATGTTTGAATAGTATGAGAGTGTTTAAGCACAATTGAATGTAAATTGTGTTGATATGATAATACAGTCGAAAAGTTAATACAAGTTAACTTGAGCATGTTGATATTGTGCGTACGAAATGCATATTGGATGTAAGTAATTAAAAAGATGTAACCATTTATACTAAACTTGAGCATGAATTTATAATATTATTGTGTAAATGCTTATCAAAGTGTATAAATTTATAAAGTTATGACAACTCATCATGTAAATGAGCATGTGTGATATACTAAAAGTATGATGAGGATAGAAAAGACATATAGAACATGAGTTAACTCAAAATAAAAGCATGTAAGGAATATAATGCATATGTCATTAATTTATAGTATGCATGAATATGTACATGTACATGTATGCCATTGCAAGAAATCATGGCTAGGATAAAAGAAGCATGAGAAATGCACATGCATGTGTGTGTGTTAAGATTTTCAGCAGTTGAGCAAAAGTTAAGAATGTTTTCAAAGATTCAAAATGTTTTAAAGAAAAGTTTCAGATATTTTTGAAAGACAATATATTTCAGAAAAATATTTTTATAGTTTTGAGATACAGTATATGGTTTTATGGTTTTCGAGGCATGAGTGAAAACTCACTCCAGTATGTAACTTGAGATTCAATTGGGGAAAAACTCACCCCAATATATAACTTGAGATTCAGTTGGAATTGACAGATACTATGGAATTGACGGATATAGTGACATGTGCACATGTGGATGACTGATGGGACGCTCTCAGATCCTCGAGCCGGGCTAGGGGGACGGCTATACGTAACGCCCATATACCCTAGTTTTGAACTTGGGTGGTAGCATAGATCCGCACCCCCGCTCCAGTTTGGGGCTTGGGGGACGACAATATGTAACGCCCCAAGACCACCAGTTTTAGAGAAAGTAGTGGCATGCTTTGGGGGACGACAATACGTAACGTCCTAAAATCATGGATTTGCACTGCTGGCTCCAGTTAGGTGTATGAGGGGACAACGATACGTAAAGCCCTCATACGTCCAGTTTTTCAGACAGAGACACAGAACTCAAAGAAAATTTTCCAGTTTTTAGATACAGTTTTTAGTTTTCATATATGGTTTTCAGAAAGAGCTTTTAGAAAAGAAAGTTTCCAGAAACAGCAGATTTATAAGAGATTTAGAATTTTAAAGCAGAAACTAGTTTTCAAGTAAAGTTTTTAACAATTTTTTTTTTTCATAAATGAGGTTTCAGAGAAGAATTTTCAGAAAGCATTTTCTAAAAAAGCATTGCAGTTTAAAGTAGAGTAAAGTTTACAAGTCATGCATATAAATCATACATTTTGGTATCATTTGAAAATTCATATAGTTGATATTATGCATGATAACATTAGTACATTCATATGTAAGTTCTTCAGAAAAGGGGTTTAAAGTAATAGTTATAAAAACATGACATATTGAGTAAAGTATAATTCACAAGATAAGCATATAGATTATACATCCTAGAAATCATTTGAGATGCATGAAGCTAACTTTAATAAAGCACGATGATATAATTAGAAGTAAGTATGTATGCATGATTGAAGAATGTGTAATGAAGTCTTATAGGAAGAATATTTCATAAATCCGATTTGATGATATTTCAATGAAATAAAAGAGAGATAATTATAATAATTGTCTAAGCTAGATTAGCCAAAAATAATATAGGTAAGTATCGAGATATCAGAGTAGCGTACCGAAAATGTTATGAAGCTTGATATAGTAAATAAGAATAGAGAAACTTCATGTTGTGTTAAAAATAATTAAAAAGTAAACAATAAACAGAATTTAAGTATGTATGTGTGTGATCAGATAAAAGGATCAGTAACATGTTTATAAATGGATAAGAAATATTTATGGCTCAGATTTCGTAAATATTGCATGACCACCTAGACAATCCAGGTTTTATAAAAATAATAATCAGATTTTATGTGTTTGACGCTCAGGGACGAGCATAGTTAGTTACTTAGTCTTATCACTCACACCACAATAGTTTGTTAGTTTTGAAGGTTAGTAGCAGACATACTGAGCCAACAGGACATTGGTGAAGACTTTGAAGACAGTGGATTGCCCCAATTGCAGTCAAGAAAGTCATTGAGTCCTGGGTCGAGTTATGGGTCCTCATTACTCCTTGTTTATGTATTTATACTTGTATTGCATTTGTAATAGCATAGTTTTATTTTGAGTTCTGGCCGGAGGCCAAGTGATTTACATTATATTCATTGAGTATTGGCCTGAGGCCAAGATGATGATTGCACATATGTTGAGTTTGCATAAGCAGGTTGTCTCAGGGTGCTTGCTATAAGCCAGATTGCATGTTGTTCTACATACATCATGCCGAAATTTCATCAGAATCGGAGGTTTATGGAGGCAGGATTAGCCTGTCTCATGCCGGTAACATCCTGGATCAGACGGGATGTTACAATGCATCTTCCCAAACAATATATGATGTCACGACTATAGTATAGGTCACTACATTGGCTCCTAATAAAGCTCGATATGACCCTAAGAGCCTCAAGCACAATATCTATGATAAGGTCTTTCCTCTGGCAAAAAGGCTCATCATACTATAACACTTCGGTTATTATGACGTGTCCATTATGATCACTCTTTTTTAGGCATGATATGTTAGTATACATGTAATCATGTATTTGTGAGTTCGACGTACTCTTAGCACTTCCCCGGGAGCTCGAGAATATTTTCTTTCAATTTCAGCACTCATCTTAATTTAACAGCACTCATGAATGGTTTTTAATTATTTTTGTGATATCTTGAGCTATATATATCATTTTTCAGTGATTTTAGCATCATTGGAAAGCTTACATATAAGATTACAACTTCATGTTAAGTATTTTCCTTTAAAACATGTGTAATTAAGTCAAATTTAGGCTAAAATTTTAAATTCCTACATTATTATGAAAATAGTAATAATTTGACATGTGAGCCTTATAAAAATGACATTTTTATTTAGAAAAGATCAAAGCATGTGTGTGGTTCATTTTTTTCCCCATTTTCTCATCTCCATCTCACGAAAGCTCAGCCCTCTTATTCCTTATTTTTTTTATTCTTCACGGCCAACACAATTTGCACAGAAATTGAGTTAATTTTTCTTGCAAGTTCATAAGCTATTCAAAGAAATTAAGTCTTTTAGTCTCATCTTAATAGTTATTCAAATGATTCAAACATGTTTCCTAAGTTTTGGCATTTGAATCCATGAAACCCATGTTAGATTTATGTTCAAGTTTCATTAGAAGGTTGATTTGAATGATAAGCATGTTATATTGGTGTTTATTATCATGAATTGTGCATGGATTTGGGTTGGACTAGAACCCCTAGGTTTGAGCTTATTGTTGCCATGAACCTATGATGTAATGTGTTGAAGGATATGGTGGTTTTGTTGTGAATTAATGTTGTCTTGGTTATGGGTGCTTGAATTTTACCCTTATGATACAATGAGATGAATTCAAAAACAAACCTAGAATAGTTCTCGTGTCACATTGCAGCATTACACGTGAGATTTTTTCTTAATTCTGACCTTCGATGAGTCGCGACATGAGAAGTTCTATTGGTGTCGCGACGCGTATAGCTCTACATCACAACACGTCAAAGCTCTTTAGCCAGTATGGGCATATGTAATATTCATGTACATGCTTATTATTATAATTACTTATGTGTACTAACCACACTTTGGAGTATGTCCGATAGATTCTTCGCAAGATGTTCCATCCAAATTTCACATGCATGCACACGTGGTAGGACAGATCATCAGTTTAGTGAGTTAATGCTATGATTTTTACGTTTTCAACTTTAAATGCTTATTAAACCAAGGTTTGAGTTTATGATTTATTAAACTTCAGATTTATATGAATATGCTTTAATATATTTATGTTTTCATGGTTAACAACTCAAGTATGTGTGATATCTCCAACTTATAATAATTTATACATGTTTTCCAAGTCATGCCCTAAATGTGAACTAGTGCAAAATGACTAAGTTGATAAGAGTACCCGAAGTCTAAAGAGACTTCTTGGCTTATAAGTTCATGTTATGTGATACAGTTACAATCCGATATATGATTAGTGATTCATGTTTCACGATTTACGTCATGTGTTTCATTATTTACGTTTCATGTGTGAAAGGTTTGGTTGATGAGTTGGTAACATGTCATAGTAGTTCCGATTAGAGAATCCGTTCGGATGACATTCATCTCATACCTATTCTAAAATAGACAGGGGGTACGAGTGGTGTAAGCATAAACTAGCGCATACGTCTATATATGATTTGCGTAAGCATGTTTTAGAAGGTTCTGCCATATGTATTTGATATGATGTATGTTTCTCAGTTTGCAGTTTATGTTTCATGATTTACAATTATGTTTCACAGTTTATAAGTTTACAATTATCTTTATAATTTTCAGTTTATGTTACAGTTTTCACTTCATGTTTATAGTTTAGCATTCATGTCTACGACTTATAGTTTTCTTTACAGTTATAATTCATGATTATAATTTTCGACTCAGATTTACAATTTTAGTCCACATTTACAGTTTATGTCATATTTACAGTTTACTTCAAGTTTATGCTTTCAGTTCATGTTTTCGTTTTCAGTTCATGTTTATACTTTACAATTTTCAAGTCATGTTTACAGTTTTCAGTCAAGTTATCATGTTTACATTTTTCATTATACAGTTTTTAGCCATAATTATAGTTTTCAGATCAAGTTTACAGTTCAAGTCACACTTATAGTTTCAGGTCATGTTTTTAGTTTTCAGTTTAACGTCACAGTTAATGTTTACAACTTATGTTTTCTCAGTTTGCAGTTTGTGTTTATAGTTTATGAGTTACAGTTTTTAGCCCATGATTTACATGTTTTCAATTCACGATTTATGTATTTCAGTTTATGCTTTACATGTTATAGTTCATGATTCAATTTTCAGTTTATGATCTATATGATTTCAATTCAAGATTTACAGCTTTCAATTCATGAATTATAGTTTATGCATCACATATTACAGCTTACAGCCTGCGATTTATAGTTCCCCATCATGTTTTATAATTCACATTCCATGCATTCCATCAATGTTTTACAACTATATTTAAAGTTATGTTTTCTATTTATCATCATGAATTCCAGTTACAATACATGTTTACAGTTTACAATTATGTTTCATGATTTATACATCATAGTATACAAGCGTACGTGAGGTGACGATCGAATCTCGATACGTAAGGCGATGTAGGGGAGACGTTTGAATCCTAATCGCTATATAAATATTTTACATATTTTTAACACCAGTAGAGTACCGTTCCCTCAGCTTCAGCTTTAGTTCGCCTAATAGTTCCTTGAAACCCTCTTAGGTTAATTCATGTTCATGTATAGTTCATGCTTATGTGATGTTAGGTCTCGCTAAGTGTGTTATATGTTACAGCTCGGTTTTCCCTACTTATGTGGTGTTAGGTCCCGTTAAGAAGGTTTCATGCCCTCATATTACGATACTGGTGTTGTCCTCCTAATAGTTGTAAATGGTATCTATTTATAATTTTTGTTTCTCTGGTTAACATTTCAGTTAAATTTATGTTTTCAGTTTACAATCCAATTATTGTTCGTGTTTTTAGCTTTTGGCCCATGTTTTAGTTTCCGGTTCACAGTTTATAAGTTATGAATATTTGTATTCATGTTTATAGTTTTCAGTTACAAGTCATATTTACAATTTACAAATCATGCTTACGATTTATAGTCATATTAGTAGTCTTCAGTCCATGTTTCAGTTCACATTTTATAGCTTAAAGTCATGTTTATGGTTTTCAGTTCATGTTACAAGTTTCAACTATTATTTACAGTTATAGTCATGATTTATAGTATCATGATTTTCAGTTTACACGTCAATGTTATTCGATACAGCTCATGGTTTTCAGTTATAGTTTGTAGCCACGTGTCATGATTTTCAATTACAGTATATGGTTTTCAATGCAATTATGAATATCAGTTCAATTTATGATTTTTTGGTTTCAGTCTACGATTTCAGTACAGATTATGAGTTGCAGATCACGCATCATGAATTATAATTTATGTTTCACGTATTACCGTATATATTTCATAGTTACATGTCAAGTTATTTTATGTTCTTTTTTATAGTGTTCATTCACTAGGTCGTATTAATGACTTATTCCCCCACCATGTAGTTTTGTGTTGTAAGATTTTAAGATTGAAGAGGATGAACATTGAAGAAGATGGATATCAGCTGTAGTTATTAGGACACAATGTCATAAGTCTATGGTTGCATATGCTTGTCATGCCAAACTTTGGGGTCAAATCATTTTCTTGTACATAGATGTAACACCCCGTGAAATTCAAGATGTTATCGGCTGGAGGCCAGACCACCTGGTCTAAGGGTAGTAAAAAAGCCCAGGCCCGGCCCGGCCCGGGGTGAAAAAAGCTCGGGCCGGGCCTTAGAGACAGAAGCCCGGCTCGAACTCGAGCCTGAGCCGGGCTCAGAGATTTAAGCCCGGGCTCAGCCCGACCCGGGCTTAAATTCAAAAAAAAAAAATATTCACAATCTCTCCCTCTCACTCTCAGCTCACACCTCACAGCCCAGGCCCTAACCTAATTCACATTTCAGTTTTCACAAATTCACAATTGACAGCTTCCACTCAAATCTCAATCTCAGGCTCTCAACCTTAGCCAGCCTCCACTCCTCATGTCCTCCAGTCTCGTCTCTCTCTCAAATCTTAATCTCAAACTCTCACTGACTGCTCACTGCTCGGCTCACCTCTCACTGGTCACTGCTTGCTTTCTCCTGCTCGGCTTGCTCTCCATTCACAATTGGGGCTATTTTTGTTTTTTATGTGATGTATATTTTGTTGTCTTGAATATGCATATAGTTTGATCAAATGAAATTACGGTACTGGTTTATGTGTTTTATAATGGATTAAGATGTATGTGATACTAGATTTTTCTTTTTGAAATTTTATTTTTTTTAAAAAAAAATTCAGGCCGAATTTGGCCCGGGCCGGGCTTTTCTTGACCCCAGGCCGAAATTTTTTTGGTCGGACTCGGGCCGGGCTTTTCAAAGCCCAGGTCCAGCCCGGTCCGTTGCCACCCTTAACCTGATCCTCATAAGCCTTACTCTAGATAAGACGTGTCTTAATTTTCTATCATGCATGATATCCAAAGATGTGTGTATGATATATATAACTCATTAAGTACAATATGCAAAAGAAGGGCTTCGTGCCCAAAGGCATAGTCTATGTAAGCATAATCAAGTAGTCTACAATTTACTATCAAACAGAACTATATTTCCCATTATAATCAATATATCCTATAACCTAATGCCAAAACCCCTTGGGTGACTTGTAAAATAATATCCATCATCCATCGTATCATCTCTGTCAAGGGTAGAAGGCTACATCTAGAGTATAAGAGAAACCTGTAAAATACTAACAAACTGAGGGGTGAGTGTTTTGGATTCAGTGAGTAGATACCAATTAAATAAACTCTTCACATACAATTCTTTAATCAAACCACTTGAAAATTCAAAGCACGTCCATAAATCATTTTCCATGCATGCCATAGTCGATGTCTATGTCGTGCGCAAAGACTGAGCGAGGAATGAAACAGTTTCTTATCGACAAGTTAATGGGTCAATCTATTTTTAATGGTCGAAACTATACAAACTCCTCGACGGAAACATGATGATGAGTTACAAAAAAACATAAAAATATACAAAGAGCGTCGGGACGAAAATATATCATCAATCAAGCATCTCAGTGGAAATATAATGTTAATTCAAAAATCATGAAAATATTTAACAAGCGTTGAGACCAAAAACGTAATGATTATGTAAATTTATTAACAATTTAAGCTCATCAAAATCAAAATTTCAAAGTCAAAACCTTTAAAAATAATCAAGGAAAACATTGAATAAGACATATACTCAAAATGACAGGTTACAGAAGATTACTGAGAGGTGGGTGGTTGATCAAGATGTCGATCTATAATAAGATAAGAATAAGTGAGACTTTTGACTGGATCATTTAAAAAAAAGTACATCATATATTGAAAGTGAATAAAGCGTGATTCTATTATTCATTATAGGTTTAATTAACCACTATATACTAAAGGCATATAAATCAATTCATAATATGGCCTCATCATCACCCCACTTTCCAATACTATTTAAACATCATCAATAACCAATGAACGTTGCCACATAGTCAATTAATTCAATACTTTCCTTCTAAAATCAACCTAAGGCAACCATAGATAACAAATGGTCAATAACCACATATTATTACTTTCCAATCATAATTTAACTTTCTCAAACTCTTAACCCTAAAAGGAAAAAAACCCCAACTTAACCGCGAGGGAAAATTTTCAACCTCCAATGCTCTGTGAATCCTGGTAAAGGCGTCCCTTCCCAGATCATTCACAAAAATGAAATCAGGACTCAAACAATGTTAGCACTGTAGAGATGACTTAGCATATACTCCGCAAAAAATCAAAAATTGACTTAGCGGGCGGCCGGGACAGCGTCTTGCCTGGGGCTACCCAAAATAATAATTCGGTGTGTCTTATGGTTTTCTGTGGTCGAATGATAACTCACGGGGGAGGAAACCTCCCATGTTCGGCCTCTCATAGGCTACAAGGGTCAAAGAGGCACTTTGGTTATCCTTGTGCCGTGTGCCTGATGGTTCACAACGGTTCGGAAGGCTTCAATGGTCATGGAAGCACTTTGGCCGTCCTCGTGCCATGTGTCTGATGGTTCATAGTGGTTCGGTTGATAACTCACGGGGGAAGAAACCTCCCTATTTTTCGACCCCCAAGGCTACAAGGGTCATGGAGGTACTTTGGTTATCCCCATGTTGTATGCCTGATGGTTCACAATGGTTCAGTTGATAACTCACGGAGGAATAAACCTCCTCGTGTTTTGCCTCCCCAATGATACAAGGGTCATAGAGGAATTTTGGCCATCCTCGTGCCATGTGCCTAATGGTTCACAATAGTTCAGCTGATAAATCACGGGGAAGAAACCATCATGTGTTCAACCTTTCCAAGGCTACAAGGGTCACAGAGGCATTTTGGCCATCTTTGTGTCATGTGTCTGATGGTTCACAATGATACAGCTGATAACTCACGGGGGAAGAAACCTCCCCGTGTTCGGCCTCCCCAATGCTATAAGGGTCACAGAGGCACTTTGATTGTCCTCGTGCCATGTGTCTGATGGTTCACAACAGGGTCAGCAAGATAATTCACAGGGGGAGAATCTTTCTTGTGTCCAACTTACCCGATCTCACTCCTCAAAAGCGCAAGTCATGGGGTAGTCATGCTTTGGCCCTATGGTTTTGACAATGACACCAAGGAATGGTGTGCCATGGGCTTGGTGTCTTTTCTGGACACCGAGCACCCCCTCTCCACGAGCATATCTCAAAAATATTAAACACGTCTTTCCCATTCAAATTAGAAACAAGAAAATTCGACAAGTTTTAATTAAAGGGGAAAGTCTTATTCATATTTGCGGGATCTACTGCCCTTCTTACAACTCTTCTTGGGTCATTTCAAGAGAGCATCACAATAAGTTTTTTATTCTTATGTGGTCTTCCAATAGTATTCTTCATGTTTGAACTTGATTCCAATATTTTTGATTAACTTAATAGGGTCCCTCCGCGCCGAGTTCTCTGAAAGCGTGCATAATACATGTCTTGATCGGCAACTTGTACCCTGATCTCCTGATGGTCAACCATCAACTTCTTCTCTCTCTACCTTGCCCCAGGTGGCCTCCACATAGTAAGCCAGCGGCACTTATAGAAATGGATTGAGTGCCCCCAGTACACCGGTTCTCCTACCATTTCATCGTGACTGTTGTGGCTATGAATCTGAAGATTTGGCAAGTCGAACAACTGCAACGCCTTCTTTACGAGGAACTTGTTCATTTATGAGTGGCGTCTTGCAAGTGTGACCGGCGTAATCACACGCATATAACGCAAGCGCACGTATTTTTAAATTTGTCTAAAAATATCGATCCTACAAGGACTTAAATCATACTATTGTTATTAATTATTTATACTATTTATTTATAAGTATCTAATTATAGGGAGAAGAGAATGATTGCTTGGTTGGTTGGTTGAATGTGGATTTGCTAAATAAATAAATTAAAGACACAAAAGAAAATACTAAGGAAAATAACAAAAGAAAAAATACCTAGGGTTGTGATTCTACATAATATTTTTCTAAAGATGAATTGATTCTCTTATATATGTGTAATAAATTAATTTGCTAACCTGGAACATGAATTTATGTAAAAGTCTATGTCGATGGTCAGATGCAAATACCCAAATAACCCAATTAATCAAATGTCCATGTTAATCGAATTATCTGAATTCATTAAGTTCAAGTTCCAATTATGGCTACTTCCGCCCAATAGGTATATGTCTATCTTGTAAGGAAATCTATTAAAGGGTTATCCATCCTTAAGGAAGATCGTGAGCTATTGAATCTAAGACTGAAACCTAAAATCCATTTGTCAAGTTCATTTTAAGTTTACCACATCAATCTTATTGGTGATCAAGCAATAAGAAGCATTAAGCTTAAGATTCAATAAACAAACTAAAGAATTACCCATTATATAATTAAATCAATTATTAAGCATGTGAATATTGTGTTTCATCACTTCCCTAAAAATAAAATGATGGGATTAGAGGATCCACATTTAATATTCAAACCTAGGAATCTCACTTATTATAATATATAAAATATAAAATATTTTATGTTATGCTTTCTCAGTAATTAATAATGTTAAACATATAAAACCAGCCATATAAGCGGTAATCCATTTCAGTCCAACTACATCAGTCATATAGGCGGTAATTATCTATCACATTAAGACCGGCCATCTAGGCTGTAAAGTAATTTATATTTAAACCGACCATTTAGGCGGTAATAAAGGCTGCCATTAATTAATTCGGTTAAATTATAATTTATATATTATAATTAAGCGAGATTGACCTAGTTAATTATATTAAATATTTCGTCCTTACCATAGTAGAAATTTAACTACAAAACATAAAAAAAAAAAATTTTAAAATAAAATACTAAAATTAAAATTAAAATTAATAATACATAATTTAAATATTATAAATATTTACAAAATAGATGCAATCATTTGAAGTCTAAAAAAACCTTAAGGAAAGCACGAAGCAAATGAAGTGAGAATGGCCTCAATTTATAGACATTCTGGACTGTCACGCGCCGCGACGCGCAAAGTTCTACACGTCACGACGCCGAGCTGGTACGCCACTGAAGACGTGGTTTGACCTATTGATTGACACGTGGCACACGTAATCTGTTGGTCTAATAGAATTATAACATGTGACACGTGGTTTATTCGGTCCAATTAGATGTTGACACGTGGCAAAAGATAATTGGTTGATAATGACATAGTTGACACGTGGATGGATGACTCAGCTTGCGGATCATGTGGCAGACACGTGGCTGACACATGGCTGACACGTAGCATGCGGTTGTTGCGATCCATTCATATGATGACACGTGTCACGTGTGTTATCGGAAGCATATGATGACGACACATGGCACTGTTTATGTTAGCGGATTTTCTATGATGATAACACGTGGCAGGCATATGTTAGCACCCGACATATTTTAGCAACTGCGTATATTAGCAAAACACCTCAGATTTTGACATGTATCAGACACATGTTAGCGGCACACATTAGCAGAGTCCGACGCACGTTAGCAGTTGTGACGCAGGATGTCAGTCGCGACGCCCAGATTACAATTTTACCATTTTTGTCCATTTTTAACTTTTTTTGCCTTGAATTGCTTCCAATGCTTCCCAAAATTTTATTTATCTACAAAACAACACAAAACACATCAAAACGTTCACAAAACCTGAGAAACTTATGTCAAATGAGTGGGAAATAGTTATATAACTACCATTCATCAAAGTGTTACCCATTCTTGATGTTACATTTCATTATGTGGCTTAGTCTTAATGGGAGAATACTAGTATCATTTTTTACATTTAAATCTGGCCGCTCAAGGAGGCGAGCTACTGGAAGTACTTCCTCAACATCTCAGCATTCCACGGCTTTCTGAGCCAGGTGTCGTCTAGCTGTTCCAAAAGATAGGCACCCGATCTGATGTATTCCACTACTCTGTACGGACCTTCCCACTGGGCTCCCAGTGAACCTTCTTCGGGCTTCCCGGCATTCAAAGTGACTCATCTTAGGACCAAGTATCCAGGGAGAAAGGATCGCACCCTGACCATGTTATTGTAAAAATGGGTCATCATTTGTTGATAGACGACCATCTTAATTACCGACCTCTCTCTTCTCTCCTCTATTAAGTCGAGATGGTTTTTGACGATCTCCTCATTTTGCCCGGTCTTGAAATGTTTTATGCGGTGGGTTGTTATTTTAATCTTCGTTGGGATGACTGCCTCACATTCGTAGGCTAAAGAAAATGGGGTTTCACCCGTGGAGTTCTTGTAGGTTGTACGATGCGACCACAGAACTTCTGGTAGTTCCTAGACCCACAAACCCTTGCAAGACCCGAGTCTCACATTCAGGTTATCCTTGATCATCTTATTAGTCACTTCGATCTGCCCATTAGACTTTGGGTGAGCACGTGAGGCGAACCTTAGTGAAAACTGGAGATCTTAGCAAAGCTTCCCAAAACCCTTACTGTCGAACTTTTCCCATTATCAGTAATAATGGCTCGGGGAATTCCAAACCGGTAAACAATATTTTTCTTGACAAAGTCTGTTGCTTTCTTCTCTATAATGGTAGACAGTGGCTCGGCTTCCATCCACTTAGTAAAGTAATCGATGGCAACAATTGCATACTTGGCCTGACTTTGACCAACCGGTATTGGCCCTATGTAGTCAACTGCTCTGGTTGCTGGTGTGGTATGTTGGCATTATTCTGACACCCACCACACGCCCGAGCTACCCTGGATACGTCTTGATGCATAGTTGGTAAAAAGAATCCATGCCTCAATGCCTTATGTGCGATCAACTGTCCTTTGGCATGGCTACCAAAAATCCCTTCATGTAGTCTGCTTCCTCGGTTCCAAGACACCTCAGGAATGGTGTCGTATACCCCCTCCGAAACAAAACCTCATCTATCAAATAAAACTTGGTGCTCGGTACTTTAACTTCCTTACTTCTTTCTTGTCTTCAGGCACTTCTCCCATCTCCAGATACTTTCTGATAGGATCCATCCAAGAGGTTTTTCCCTCCACCTTTACTTTCATGACCTCTTGTTCCCATACACTCCTCATCTGTAAAAAACCCAAAGGGATAGTCTGAGGGGTCACTGACTTAATAGATGACGACACTCGAGTCAACGAGTCTGCCTGGTGATTGCTTTCCCGACCGACTTGCTCAAACAACTCATTCCTCATCCCCAGCTATCTTTTTCACCTCGGCCTGATAAGCAATCATTTCAGGCTCCCTCGATTGAAACTCGCCATTCAACTGCTGGATGGCCAGTTGGGAGTCACTTTTTACTGTCACATCTTGGACCCCAATAGCCATGAAAAGTTTCAACCCAGCCAAGATAGCATCATACTCGGCCTTATTGTTGGTTGCTTTAAAGGAAAACCTCAAAGCATACACCAGCTCTTCCTCTTCACAGCTTTAGAGGATCATCCCGGACCCGTATTCATGTGAACTGACCGACCCATCCACAAATAGCTCCCATTTGGCTTCGACCACTGCTAAGACTTGAGGCCTCGTGAACTCGGCAATAAAATCTACCAATGCTTGCCCCTTGATCACCACCCTAGGCAAGTAAGATATATCATACTCACTCAGCTCCTCCGACCATTTCAACAATCGACCTGAGACCTCTGATTTATGCAGGATTTATCATAGGGTGGGGTTAGTGTAAACCTTGTAGAACACAGAGATCGGCGACGTTGTCCGGGCTCGCGACCCAGTCGGGAGTACGGAGTAGCCCGCGGGGGACTAAACTGGAGAAATAAAATGGAGTCGCCACCCAGTGTGAACTGGGAAATGATATAAGGCCGCACCCACCCCTCGTAAAGGAAGACTTCAAACCGTTGGGTTCGGAATGGTCCCTTACTTATGCCAATTGTAATAAGAAGATTTAAGCAATAATATAACCAAGCCTCATGCAACACATACAAGATAATTTAATCAACACACAAGATTGCACACCCATAATCGTAAATAAAAAAATGAAGGCAAAATGCATAATTCATAAACGTATTAAACAATAAAATGAATAATTTAATTAATAACGACTATAAAGGCATTAATAATAAAAGCGAGCACACAATCTCATGAACATATCAAATAAATAAATACGGAAATATAAATAGTTGATAATGGTAAAAGCTTCAATAATGAAATGGTATGGTTAATTGTGTAATGCGAAAGAAATGAATTAAATAAGCAAACATGCACAAAATATGAGGAAAAGAAGTCGATCCACTGCATGCACATTCGTGGAGCATTTGATAACGCGTTCGAACGGTAAACAAAATGCATGTGTTCGTATAGCGTTTGAAACGCGTTCGAACAAAAAGAGACAGAATGTCCACGTTTTATGGTGTTCAGAAATACGTTCGAACGGGATAAGACCTGATGCATGATAAAATAAAATACATGTGCATTCGAGTAGCATTCGAAATGTGTTCGAACAGAAATGAGATAGATTGTCCATGTTCGTATAGCATTCGGAAACACGTTCGAATAGAAATGAGGCAGAATGCTCGCTTTCGCATAGCATTCGGAAACGCGTTCCCGAATGTGATAAGACCTAATGCATGGTGAAGTAGAATGCATGTGCATTC
Source organism: Zanthoxylum bungeanum (assembly GCA_019454045.1). NCBI lineage: Eukaryota > Viridiplantae > Streptophyta > Magnoliopsida > Sapindales > Rutaceae > Zanthoxylum > Zanthoxylum bungeanum. The sequence continues at coordinate 21,292 of SKCR01046746.1, forward strand.
GAGTAGCGTTCGTAAACCCGTTCGAACGGGATTACCAAAGTGGTTTTTAAAATGACACAAGCACATGTGTGATTGTTCCTCAAGCAGTTTGTGGAATTATATCCCAAGTACAGACCGCACTATCATCCATTCAAATTCGGCTACGGAATTTATGTCTGGGTTTTCATCTGATATACCGCGAGAGACAGCAAACACTCAAACGTAAACATGGCATGAATGCGAAAATGAAAAGATACAAAAAATAACAACCAAAACAAAGATGGATAGCAAAGTCAATAGAAGAGGGGCGCGACAAACTGTGGTAAGGTAGCCTTTAGGCATTTCCATCGAATAAAGGACATTTGACCCACGTGATTAGCCCATGCGCATTAAGTGATAATTCATAATCAAATAAAAGAGTTGCGACCAAGGCCGACATCTATATGAGATCTTGTATGCCCGATTGAACATATTTCATATTCAATCGAGCATACCTCATCCGGCGCGGTAAAATATCGTTGTAAAGGTAGCCTTTAGGCTTTTATTCCTCAAACGGAAGACCTTTAAACCAACGTGATTAGCCCATGCGCATCAAGCAATAATGCATGAACAAATAAAAAAATAATGTGCAAAAAGTAAATAACAGACTAAAAGGGCGCTGCAAAATACTATGGTAAAAGGTAGCCTTTTAGGCTTTTTCTCCCTCAAATAGAGGACCTTTACACCAACGTGATTAGCCCATGAGCATCAAGCAACAATGCATGAACATAAAAAAAAAGATACATAGAAAGTAAAAGGCGGAACAATAAACACGAAATTAAATAAAAAATTGAAACACGTGTTTGGAAGTTTCTTAGGTGGTACGTGGAGTTGTATCCCAAGTACAGACCACACAACCATCCATTCGGATTCGGCTACGGAATTTATGTCTGGATTTCCATCAGATATACCGCGAGAGATAGCACCGACCATTTAACATGATGCAATCATTATCCCAATATATCCATGAAATATGATCATGCATGTGATGAGATGACAATAAATAATGGAAGCGATAAATTGTAAACTGAGAGCAAAATATTAAAGGAAAATAAATGACTGAAAATAAATACGGAATAATAAGGAAATGATAAATAAATGAATAATGACCAAAAGGAAATGTGGGACCTGGCATGCTCGGTTGGACGTATTCCACGTCCAACCAAGCATGCCATGTCCGAGATAACAAAACGAATATTAAAGAGAGGGCCCTCAGGTCTTACCTTTTAAATCGCTCATCGGAAGTGCGTTACGTCGTCGCCAGAAGGGTTAATGCTTCGTAACTTTTCTAGTTTTCTGGTCAAATATTATCCTTCGCTGTTTTGCTATTTTCACTTCTATCCGGGGTCGATTCAGGTCGATTTTTTGGGGTTATTTTGCTGCTGTTTTGAGGTCGATTTTTAAGACTGTTCCAGAGTGTATTGGGTCACAGTTTTGGGGTATTTTTGAGTTGATTTTGGGGCTGTTTTTGTGTGGTTCAAGGGCTGAGTTTTATGATTTTTTTTACTACAATGGATTACCTTTTGCGTGAATATCAGAGAGTGAAGGAGAGAGGTTGTTTTTTTATGTGAATACGAGAGTGTCTTGTTGCTTATTGGACGTGAGGGTTGCTATTTTGTTGTTTATGTGTTTAGTCGGTTGAAGGGCTAGGGTTGTGTTATTGTCAATGAGAGAGAGAGCTGTGAATATGGTTTGTTTTCTTGGTGAAGGCCGTGAGTTACTGGTCTGTGTTTTTAGTATTTAGGGTTTGTTTATTTGTTTGTGAGTTCGGTGAATGAGAGAGAGAGAGCCGAGAGAACAGGGTTTAGTTGCATCATGGTTTCAGAGAGAGAGAGAGCATGTATGGTGTATTTGTTTGTGAATGCCGAGAGTGGAGTGAGAGTGAGGAGAAGAGAGGGATGTTAGGGTTTTTTTTGTAATGTGTGCCGTGGATGAAGATGAAGGGGGATTTAATTTCTTTTGGTGAATTGTTTTGTTATTGCTATGAGAGTGAGCTAGTGTTTGTCTTTTAGAGAGAGGGAAGAGAGGCGTGAGTGGGATTGAAGAAGCCAATGGAGAATAGGGTTGGTTTTGGGTCTCTTTTATAATAGAATGCTAGGGTTTGTGTTGTTTGTGTAAGGCTAGGGTTTGGTTGCATGTGTGGCCGCCCAACTCACCAATTAGCCAAGATTTTCCTTCCAAATTTGGAAGATGCAATCATGGTTAATTTGGAAGAGGATTAGGAGGGATAAGGAAGGAGATTTGTTTGGATTTTAACATTTGTTTAATGTGTTGAATATTTTTGGATGGGATTTAGGCTTGGTTCTTTGGGCTTGGGCGTGTGGGCTTGGTTCTTTGGGCTGCGGGGATTTTGGGTCGAGCCTAATATTTTAAAACGGAGATTAATCGAGCGAATCTGAAGCTAAAAAAATGAATTAAATTGGCAAGGTATTTATTTCTTGAATTTTCCCTTTCGATATCTGTTTCCCGTGATTTTCACAACTTATCGTGTAGTGCCTTCATACGAGGCTCATCATCGGGCTTTCACGTAAAAATGCAAGTGTCTACAGTCACCCCCACTTTGATGGTCTTATGTAGTGTGTGACAATGACAATCCTATCAAAGTCATGCATGCATTTTTACTTACCTGGCTCGCTAGCTATTACTTGACTTTCCTGTAGTTCTGAGATACTTCAAACTGAGTTGATGGTGGTGAGGTGCTGCGACCCCTAAGGTTCATCCCTACAAGATGCTGCGATCTATAAGATTCATTACCGAACTATGCTGATGAGAGGTGGTCCATTCCCGAACCGTTACTGTGAGGTGGTCCATTCCCGAACCGTTACTGTGAGGTGGTCCATTCCCAAACCGTTACTGTGAGGTGGTCCATTCCCGAACCGTTATTGTGAGGTGGTCCATTCTTAAACCATTATTGTGAGGTAGTCCATTCTCGAACCATTACTGTGAGGTGTGGTAGGCTGGTCGCCCCTAGACTTAGTTTATCTTTTTGTTATTCATTACTTGTACTCGGCCAAAGTAGATCATTTGATGTGGTGTTCCGTACTATCATACCATATTACTCTCTCTAACAAGATAGTCCAATAGTTGTATATATTATTGCCCTCAAAGGATACTAAGTGTTGAAACTAGAGAGCCTTCAAAGTACTCGATGCAACTCAAATCCGACCTTTTGAATAAATGATCTGGACCAAACTCAAAGTGTGTGTGTGCCAAGGTCTTTTTACAGCTTGATCCTTAAGTAAGCTAACTCGATGATTTTGTTTCAGAGAATGGGATCAATGGGTCAAACCAACCTAGATATCTTGATCATGCTTTGTAAATACTTCCCCGAACTCAATATGATATGGTTTTCTTTTTCTTTTCTTTCGTCTCTCTTCTTTTTTTTTCAACACACCTACCCTTTAAGGTAGCATTTCTCCTCATGGTGGTCCTAATACTCGCCAATGGGTAGCTTCATACTTATCGGTTATATGTGGTTTATATTTTCTGCATTAGAGACTTTTCTTTCGTATCTAACCATACCACATATCTTAACACAAGTAAGTCAGGATGGACATCTAAGCGAATGGTCATCATCAATCTGCCATCTCTTCAACTAGTCACTTTGCCGACTACTCAGGCTTTCATTGCTAAGATCTTATAATTAAGTACTCGCGAGTCTAGTCAAGATCAACTACTCAAAATATCGGATGAGAGTACCTCTCGCACTTATCATTTCTAAGGTTTCACCCTAAAGCAAACAATTTCATCATCGGACTTATGCCTAACCATTAAGGACGTCTTTTTTTTCCCACTCCACTAGAATTCTTTCTTTCAACTGCTGATAGTGTGGGCCTCGTCCCCTGGGATTCATTCCCGAAACTGATGATGATAGTGTGGGCCTCAACCCTGGGATTCATTCCCAAAACTGATGATAGTGTGGGCCTCAACCCTGAGATTTATTCCCAAAACTGATGATAGTGTGGGCCTCAACACTGGGATTCTTTCCCGAAAATCGCTGATGTTGTGTTACTGCTCCCGGGTTACTTGTATTTGCCGTTTTTTTCTTTCTTTTCTTCGAAACCTGTGAACATAAAACAAAATAAAGAAATTACAAGTGTATGCATGCATGAATGCGTTTCCTATTTCACCGGTTTAGGTTTTTCGTCAGTTCTCCCGGTGATCGCTTGGTTTCTCATTTTCTAGGCAAAATATTGCTTCAACATGTCCGTGTTGATTGGCTCGCTGAACTCATTCCCTTCCAAATCTGACAGTCTCACTGCCCTGTTTCCCATCACTTTCTTGACTACGTAAGGTCCTTCCTAGTTGGGTCTGAACTTTCCTCTCGAGCTATTGTTAACGGCTTTGATTGCTTAAGTACGATGTCGTCTTCTCTGATCTTGGTAGGACGCATTTTCTTATTGAATGCTCGAGCCAACCTCTTCTGGTATATCTGCATATGATGTAAGGACTTCCTTCTCTTCTCATCTAATAATGCTAACTGTTTTAATCTCTACGAGGCACATTCTTGTTCAGGTAACTCTCCCTCTGCTAGTAACCGCATTGACTGTATCTCTATTTCTACCTGTAATACTGCTTCCATTCCGTAGACCAAAAAATATGGCGTGGCTCTTGTTTCCGTTCTCACAGAAGTTCTATAACCCCACAAGGCGTACGGCAGTTTGTCCGCCCAATCTTTGTAACTCTCTGTCATCTTGACTAGTATCTTTTTTATCGTCTTATTGGCTGCCTCGATTGCCCCATTTTCTTATGGTCTGTAAGGTGATGATTTTTGATGTCCTATCCCGTACCTCTGTAGCATCGCATTTGTTTCTCCTTTAAACTGGCCTCCGTTGTCTATTACTACGTGATGCGGCATTTCATATCGACATATGATATTTCGGGCTATGAACTTCACCATCTTCTTTGCTGTAATGTTACGAAACGAATCAGCTTCTACCCATTTCGAAAAATAGTCTACTGCCACTACTATGAAACGATGTCCATTCGATGCGTGTGGTCGAATTTTTCCGATCATGTCAATTCCTCATGCTGAGAATGACTACGGCTCCGATAGCCCGTACAACTTCGTGTGTGGCAAATGATTCAAGTTACCGTGCCTTGATAATCATGACAATGCTTCACCAGCTTCCCACAATCAACTTCCATGGTCGACCAGTAGAAGTCTTGTCTCACGATCTTGCGAGACAAATTCAATCCGTTCATGTGCGGTCTGTTGGTTTCTAATTAGGTCCCAAGATCATTATAAACATGAAAAACATATGTGAATACATCAACGGAGATAGCGGAATACTCACATCGATCGGTTGAGACGATTCAGCAACAAACAAAGTTGATTTTGCCCTCCATTTCCACGCCCAAATAGTGCAGTCCACTGCCTTGAATTTTTCAGTTTTGAGTCTTCAAGAATCCAAGAAACCAAGCTCCAAGCTTCGTCATTTGATTCCGGCTCATGGGTGAAGTTCCCTATCACCTTCGCATGTCTCTCGGAGTGCTAACTCTCTTGATTTTTGCCACAAAAACCAAGCACTTTGCTTCCCTTTCCTCCACTGTTCACGGAAGTTCACTGCCCAAAAACAAGAAGAAAATGCCCTCCAATGGCGTGAAGAAGAAAGAGAAGAAATGAGAGAATTGATTTTGGTTGATCCAAATTTGTTTATCTTATACACTCATTTGAATTTCAAATGAATTTCATTTGAATTTGCTTTCAAAAGTCAAACAATTAAAAGCCAACAACCACACATCATGTCACATCACTCAAGTGGTCATGTCACTCAATCAATCAAGTTGTCAAGTCACATCACTCAAAGTGACAAGTGATTTGACGCTTGAAACGACTACCGATTTGACGCTTGTTGCGACTAATGATTTGACGCTTGATTTAACTTGCGTGCCGTACTCGAATTCGAAATGCGAATACGCTCGCAAATAATCTCAGGCTCAGGTTCGCTAATTCCAAATTAACGAATTTTCCGTTGCGTCGTTATTAAATCTAATTTAATTAAATAATCGTGCCAAGCATAATTACTATTCATGCCGCTAACGAATTAATTCTAAATTAATTCGTTCGCCCAAATTAAAATCTATTTTAATTGCGCGTCGAAATCCAATTTCGTTTAATATATCGAATATATTAATTTACCGATTAATTCTAAATTAATCGTTATCTCTTTTTATTGATATTTTATCCTAGAAAAAATATCTCCGAAATTAATCCTAGATTAATTTTCTCTCTCTTCTAATTAATCTCAGATTAATTAAAGTAAGAGTCGTACATCATCGGTGAATCTTTGAGAAGCGACCCATGAGATCCCCAGATATGTTGGCAGTAAATACGGTCGTCAGACTATCCGAACACGTGAGTACCTCGTACTACGTTTTACCGATTTACAAGACAAGGTTGGCCTCTAGCAAAACGCCATGCCTATTCAATTCTCCGGAAATATCCTTACAGGAATAAAGGATGTATATCAGGCGTAGTATACGTAGTATTGCGTATTTCTGTCCAGTATCGGATGATCACGTGCTAGGCTTGGGGCTGGAATTGTGTCTGCCCCGTACGAAGCACATGTCGGATGTCTGGTAACTAGTCTCTATAATTAGATAAACATGACCTTGTCATTTTATCCCGATGACTGCAGTACTTAAGAGTACTAGTACCGTATCCTACGTGACCATCATCTCCACTATGACTGGAGTGATACTTCTGTCTTGACATCACACCCAACACACTACGATTCTCAATATACCCAGTTTTGGCGTACACAGAACCTGTTAAAGCCCTGGACGACCGCAACCAAAGTATATTGATTGTCGCAAGTATTAGCGGTGCAAGTCTCAAGTTAAGACCAAATACACCTACCCTGATTTCGGACTTCCATAGACACATAGTCATACTACCAATGGAATTGCGATGGGGTCTATCCAGAGCGAAGCTGTTTCCTGTACCATTGGTGAAACACAACCTTCTATTACACTTGCATGAGTATCCAATACCCAAATATATTAGAACTATGTCGTTGTGCCCTCACAACGCGCACAAGTGCATTACTAGTCTTTTACGTATTTATCGATGTCCAGTCTCGACAATACTCTGACTAGGGATATTTAATGATTTATCATTTGTTGATTGATACTGTCTCATATCATTCTCAATCAAGGAACAAATCATAAGGACCTCTCATCATTTATACATCTAGGTGATCTAATCACAAATGATAAGAGTGCAATCTCCTTTGTCACATAGTTAATTTGTACAACAGCAGCATGATCTGTACAAATAGTGACAATATTGGTCATAATTGTCTAACACGGTCCACATACTTCTGTGTGTACTTCTTCCATCGCTTTCTGAGCCTCTTCATTCCTTAAACACTTCAGTTGGATGCCATTCGCTTGTCTCTTGTATAGTACTCCCTTCAAACTCACGTATTGGGAAGCTAACTTCTGAAGGGCTATTCTGTCATTCCTACTTGCTTCTTCTGGGAATTCCCCGCGTTCTAGATATCGCTGAATATCGTAGTACCAAGGTTTTTCATCGTCGACTTCTACTTCTAAGACTCTTTCTATCTCGTAACTGGGCCTGCTTGCTGTCGTCAGCACTAGAGGTCTCATCACCAACTTCTCTGGATTCTCCCAAGTTGCGGATAAAGTGGCTAACGCGTCTGCCATTTGGTTCTCTCCTCATAGCAAGTGATGGAATTTACAATCGAGAATAGCTTGTGCGAGCTTCCTGAGATGAAATAGGTAGGGTCTCAATCACTATTCTTTCAATTCCCATTCTCCTTGCATCTGTTGGACTACTAACATTGAGTCTCCATAAACTTCCACGCCCTTAGCTTCTAAGGTTATCAGTGCTGTCAATCCAAAGGCACACGCTTCATACTCGGCCATGTTTTTGGTTACTCCGAACGTCAGTCTCTTGGCCATAAGTAAGGTTTCTCCATCCTTGGACCATTATTGCCTGGATTTCCTCGTCTTGGAATTCAAACTTGTATTGATCTCCTTCTATGGGTTGTAGTGCTAAGAACTATGCTATGGCTCACCCTTTGATTACCTAAGAAGTGAGATATTCAATACAAACTCCGTCAGTAATACCAACCATCTGCCTAACTTCCATACTAGCGAAAGTACCGAATGAAGATACTTCAAGGGATTCTCTTTTGCTACCACTTGGATCTTGTAAGATTGGAAGTAATGACGCAACTTTCTGCAAGCCCACACTACCACCAGATAAATCTTTTATACTTCTTGATAGCGGGTTTCATACGGAAGCATCTTCTTATTGAGATAGTAGATTGTATGTTCCACCCCTGTCTCATCTGCTTGTACCATCATCGCCCACAGTGCTACGGGTTCTATTGCCAAATAAAATACTAAGGGTTTGCCCGATCTTGGAGGTTTTAAGACATGAGGCTTCACTAGGTATTCCTTGATCTTGTCAAAGGCTTCTTGGCATTGCCCATTCCACTTCACCTGCTGGTCCTTCCTTAACAGCTGAAGATGGGCTCGCAAACTAATGTCAGCTTGGCGATGAATCGACTAATGTACTAGATCTTCCCGAGGAAGGCTCTAACTTCTTTCTGCGTCTTCGGTGCAGACATATCGGTAATCGCTTTGATTTTCTCCGGGTCTACTTCTATTCCTCCCATTCATACCGTATGTCCTAGTAATTTTCCCGACGTTACTGTAGACACTGTATTTTTACCTGAAGCCCAATGATGAGCCTCGTATGGAGGCATTACCCTTTAAGTTGAGGAAGTCGCGTGAAACGGACGTCGGAAGGGAAAAATTTAGAAATAAATACATCAACAAATTTAACTCGCTAATTGGCCTTGGGTTCGCTTTATTGATCTCTGTTTTAGAATATTAAGCCTCGAACCCCCGCACCTATCCAAAGCCACACTCCCAAGCCCAAAGAACCAAACTTCCAAGCCCAATCCAAAATAATTAAAATATTTAAAACACATGTCTAAATCAAATCAAATCCTCATTCCAAATTAAATAAAACACATGTCCAAATTAAATAAATCAAATCAAATCTCTTTCCTAAGTTAAATATATTCCCCACCAATTACAAAATATATTTTCCTTATAACAAACTAATTAAAGATATCCCCCATTATTGCATGATCCTTGTTTCCTTCTTATGCGAGGAAAACCCTAGCCCACTCTTATAAAAAGGGACACTCACTCTCTCTACCCGAGACGACAATCACAAAAACAAGCCCTAGTTCTTCTCTCTCTCCTCTTCCGCATCATCTCCTTCTTAACGCCTTCTATCCTTTTCCGCATCCTCTCCTTCTTCACGCCCCTCTCTCTCAAAACTCTCTTAAAACCTCTTACACACTCGGCAACACCCACCCTAAACAGCAACACCCCTCTCATCTTCATCTCTCATCTCTCTCTTATCCTATCTCTCTTAGCCAAAGCAAAAGGATGAAACCCTAGAAAAGCTCTCTCTCTCTCTCTCTTGACTCTTTTCAACATTCGGCCTCACCCCCACTCACGCAATCTCTCCTCGCTCCCATCTCTCATCTTCACCAAACAAAAAGAGAATAAACCCTAGACTCACACGACCTCCCCCTCTTATCTTTCTTTAATCAACTCTTGGAAGCCCTAACTCCTCAACAAATAAAATAAATCCTTAATTCATTCTCTCTCACTGGAAAGCACACAGCAAAACACAAGCAATAAATACACAGACCTCACATACGATATCTCAACAACCCTCATCTCTATTAAGCCTTCAATGCAGCCCCACAAAACAAACATGACAAAAAGTCAAGACACGCACGTCCCTCAGCCTCACACACACCCCCACAAACACAGACTACCATGTTAAAACAGACGCACACACAACACTTCATCCTGTCATTCACGTAAAAAAAAATAAACGAGATAAACCAGCCTTAACCCTAGACACTTAAGGCTTCGGCCTTCTCTCTCTAACGAGCACACAAACCACTTATTCTCTCACAAAAATAGACACACACACTAGGTAATACGGACCACTGGCACGTCCCTCACTCTCTCGACACACACACACACAGTCTACTCAAATAAATCAACAAAGCCCTAAGCAACAACAACTCAAGGCAAACTAAAAACAACAAGAAACGCTAAGCCAAAGCTGCCCTCCACGTGAAGGCCACCCAACCGACTCACATACAATAACCAATCCTCACGGTAGCAACCCTTCACTGCACACAAAACTGCCACAAACCACTCCCTTCACCGACCAGAAAACCAAACAAACAAAGTCAAGCCAAATTGTGCCCTGAACCGATAATAAAATAGCCATCCATGTGAATTATAAGCCTCACAAAGACACATATTCAGCAACTAAAATCTGACCCCACGTGAACCAAAAACCTCACACCGCACATACTTAATCCGGACACATAAAGACACACTTTAACCGAAAAACTGAGAGCCCTCCACGTGAAAGAAAACAGCGCCAAATAACCCAATAACAAGCCACCGAATCATCACAAGAAAACAAAACCAAATTGACCGAAAAAAACACAGTAACAACCCCAAAACCGTGAACAGCGGAAAGTTCAAAATAGTCCAAAATACCCGAAAATTGCACATCAAAACAGTATCAAATACCCAAAAACTACACATCAAAACAACCTCAAATACCCTCAAACTGTACCCCAAAAATAGCCCCAAATAACCACAAACTGCACCCCAAAAACAGTCCCACATAACCCCAAATTTCACCCTAAAAACATTCCAAAATAACCGCAAACTGCACCCCAAAAACAGCAGCAAAGCAGAGAAAATAACATCATAAAACAACGAAACAATGAAGGAAAATATTGAACCAGCGAACCGGAAAAATTACGGAGCATTAACCTTTCCGACGACGACGTAACGCACTTCCAATAAGCGGCTTAAAAGGTAAGACCTGAGAGCACCCTTTGTTATAAGAGCCTAAAAGGCAAGGGTATTTAAGAGAGTTCGCTCCACCCTCCCTCTAGGGAATCTTCAATAAGAAATCCATTGACAGTCATTCATGTATCATTACTCGTTGGCATGTACCTTAGCGTATAAAAAAGGGTGCGCTCACTTGGTCGTCTGAACCATTGAGTGGGGAGACGTAGTTGTGGGAAATCATTCACCGACGGGAGCCTTTGTCTACACTCCTATAAACCCGCATATGAACCATAGTCATATATCTCATAGAAGTTGCCCCTTTATGCTTTTGATAAACACATGCATATTATATCTCATGCATCGCACGTATTTCATGCATCTCATGCATACACGCATCATGTTAACCCTGTGTCTTAAAAGCCATCATAGATATCTGTTGGGTTAGAGAAGAAAGAAAGATTTGTCAAAAAGAGTTTAGCAAACATGGATATCGGGGAAAAGAAAACCGAGGAACGGAAAACTTTATAGCAAGGATAGAAAGACCATTGTGCAAAAAAAAGTAAAAAAAAAAAATTGTTTATTTTAGTCCTTAATAGTTAGACCTAAGTCCAATGATGAAATCGTTTGCTTTAGGGAGAAATCTTAGAAATGATAAACTCTTGATATGGTTTTATCTGATACTCTGAGTAATTGATCTATGTTAGACTCGTAAGCACTTGATTTTATCCGTGAAAACCTGAGTAGTTAGCAAGTGACTAGTTAAAGAAATTGTAGGTTGGTGAATGACCGTTCGCCTAAATATCTATCCTGATTTGCTTGTGTTATGATGTGTGGTATGTTTGAAAATAAAAGAAAGTCTCTAAAGAAAAGAATTAAACCACCTATAACCGATAAGTGTGAATCTACCCATGGGCGAATATTAGGACCACATGGGGAGAAATGCTACCTTAAAGGGTAGGTGTGTTGAAAAAAAAAAGAAGAGAAAAAAAAGGAAAAATAAAAAAAAAAAAAAAGAAGTTCAAAACGAAAAGAAAAAGAGAGAGACAAAAGAGAAAGAAAACCATACCATATTCATCACAGGAAAGCAACTGCAGGGCATAATTGAGACATCTAGGTTTTTTTGACCCATCAATCCCAATTTTTTGATGAAATCATTGAGTTGGCTTACCTGGGGATGAATCTGCGAAGGAAACTTTACACACACACACTTGAGTCTGGCTTAGATCATTTATTCAAAAACTTGGATTTGAGTTGCGTTGAATGTTTTGAAGTTTCTCTGGTTTCAATACTGGGCATTCTTTGAGGGCAGTGATATGTGTAACTATTGGGATTATTTCGTAGCATGTAATATAGTATGATGATATGGAATGCCACATCACGTGGTTTACCTTGACCTATTACAATCAGTGGAGAGTAGAAAGCTAAATCAAGACTGAGGGCGACCAGTCTACCACCCCGCAAATAAGGGACACAACGAGATCTTGAGCCATGAGACAAAAGAGAACCAACCAATCACCAGAAGAGAACTGGCAGAAGAAAATTTTAAACAGGCCTAGGGGGTGACTAAACAAATTTGTAGATAATAGGCACCAAAAAACGCATGCAAGGCCTAACCCATCGGAATAGAACACAGAGATTGGCGACGTTGTCCGGGCTCACGGCCTGATCAGGAGTACAGAGTAGCCCGCTGGGGACTAAACCGGATAAATAAAATGGAGTCACCGCCCAGTGTGAACTGGGAATGATTTAATTAAGGCCGCACTTACCCCTCACAAGGTAGACCTCAAACCGTTGGGTTCGCAATGGTCTCTTACTTATGCCAATTGTAATAAGAAGATTTAAGCAATAATATAACCAAGCCTCATGCAACACATATAAGATAATTTAATCAACACACACAAGATTGCACACCTATAATCGTAAATAAAAAAATGAAGGCAAAATACATAATTCATAAACGTATTAAATAATAAAGTGAAATAATATAATTAATAACGAATATAAAGGCATTAATAATAAAAGCAAGCACACAATCTCATGAACATATCAAATAAATAAATGCGGAAATATAAATAGTTGATAATGGTAAAAACGTCAATAATGAAATGGTATGGTTAATTATGTAATATGAAAGAAATGACTTAAATAAGCAAACATGCACGAAATATGAGGAAAAGAAGTCGATCCACTGCATGCACGTTCGTGGAGCGTTTGATAATACGTTTGAATAGTAAACAGAATGCATGCATTCGTGTAGCGTTTGAAATACGTTCGAACAAAAAGAGACAGAATGTCCACGTTCGTATGACGTTCGGAAACAGTTCGAATGGGATAAGACCTTATGCATGATAAAATAAAATACATGCGCGTTCGAGTAGCGTTCGAAAACACGTTTGAATGGAAATGAGACATACTGTCCGTGTTTATTTAGCTTTCGAAAATACGTTCGAACTGAAATGAGGTAGAATGCTCGCGTTCGTATAGCGTTCGAAAATGCGTTCGAATGGGATAAGACCTAATGCACGGTGAAGTAGAATACATGCGCATTCGAGTAGCATTCGTAAATATATTCGAACGGGATTACCAAAGTAGTTTTTAAAATGACACAAGCACGTGTGTGAATATTTCTCAAGTAGTACCTAGAATTGTATCCCAAGTACAGACCACAGTACCATCCATTCAGATTCAGCTATAGAATTTACATCTAGGTTTCCATCTGATATACCATGAGAGACAGCAAACACTCAAACGTAAACATGGCATGAATGCGAAAATGAAAAGATGTAAAAAAATAACAACAAAAATAAAGATGGATAGCAAAGTCAATAGAAGAGGGGCGCGGCTAACTGTGGTAAGGTAACCTTTAAGTATTTCCCTCGAATAGAGGATATTTGACCCACGTGATTAGCCCATGCGCATTAAGTGATAATGCATAATCAAATAAAAGAGATGCGACCCAGGCTGACATCCATATGAGATCTTGTATGCCCGATTGAACGTATTTCACATTCAATCGAGCATACCTCATCCGGCGCGGCAAAACATCGTGGTAAAGGTAGCCTTTAGGCTTTTATTCCTTAAACGGGGGACTTTTAAAACCAACATATTAGCCCATGCACATCAAGCAATAATGCATGAACAAATAAAGAAATAATGTTCGAAAAGTAAATAACGGACTAAAAGGGCGCGGCAACATACTGTGTTAAAAGGTAGCCTTTTAGGCTTTTTCTCCCTCAATTAGAGGACCTTTACACTAACGTGATTAGCCCATGCGCATCAAGCAACAACGCATGAACATAAAAAAACGATACATAAAAAATAAAAGGGGAACAATAAACATGAAATTAATAACAAAATGAAACACGTGTTTGGAAGTTTCTCAGGTGGTATGTGGCGATGTATCCTAAATACAGACCGTATTACCGTCCATTCGAATTCGGCCCCTTCGTCTTCTTCCTCTCTCTTTTCTCTTCTTGCCTCCCTCCTCGATACAGAGCATTTCCTTGGACACGGTGGCAAAACAACTTCTTCTCGTCTTTTGACACCCACGAAAAACTCCAACTCCCTACCGAGGTGGGAACTTTAACTTCAAATAATAGCAAGGGATGGTCGGTCTTAACTTCACCATGAAGGGCCGGCCCATAATAACCTGATAGCTACTCAGGCAATCGACTATTGTATAATGCATCATCATGGTCCGAGTATGGGCCTGTCCTAATCGTTGTTGCCAACTGTATCCGACCTAATCGGATGACAGTCACGCCTCCTAACCCGTAAAATGACGTAGCATCTTGGGTCAAAGTGGTGTATTCAACTCCTAAGCTCTCCAATGCCGCATTGGAGATTATATCTACTGTACTTCCGGGGTCTACTAAAATTTTATCCACCTTAGCCCCATCGATTACAGCCTTGATTATCAGTGCATCATCATGAGGGTAGCTTATGCCCTTAGCATCCTCCTATGTAAACATGATGGGGCAGACGGCCTATGTGGATCCTCGGAGCCTTCTCCGTTGTTAGAATTTCGAACCCCTTATTTGGCAGTAATTATTTCTTGCCCAGTTTGAGTCCCCGGCCAATGTCCTTCCTCCGTAATAGTGAACATCGGCATCGGCTTCCTGCGTTGACGGGCCAATATGACTTTCTAGTCAATATATTCATTCAAATAGCCATTTTGCGCCAAATTCTCCAACTGCTCTCGCAGTTATTTGTATCCTTCCACCATGTTCCCTTTCAGATTATGGTGCACATAGTATGACCTCTCATTTTTCCTTTCGGCGGGGAACATACTCAAGTCGAGCTCTACCAATAAACCCTTATCTTGGATTTTCTTAACGATTTGAGCCAAAGATCTGTTTAAAGGCGTGTAGTCCGCCCCTCCTGCCACATGGTTAACCTGGACGGATGTCTTTCTATCTTGGGGAGCATTATTCTGCTGAATCAGTCTGAACTCCTTCTGTCTCGGGGGCGGCCTCCTTATCTCCCCACTCAGACCCTTTTGATTTTCAGGTCGGGCCAGTTTCTGCCCTTGAGTACTCCTTCATCGGCAACCTTCTCTTCCTTTTCCATCGAAATGAACTTCCTCTCCAACTCCAAAACAGTGGTATAGTCTGACACATCCTGGACCCTCAAGTGAGTCCAAAAATTTTCGACCTTGAGAGCCGCTTTAAACTTTTCATTCAATGCCTCATAGGACTCGTACACTCCGATTTCTAACACCATGTTGTAATACCTTTCCATAAAGTTCTTCAGGGACTTATCGTTCCCTTGCTTCACCAACCTCAATGCCCCCATTGTTTTCCTCGGCACACAAGCCTATTTAAAATGCCTCATAAAGGACTTCCTCAACTGATAGAAGCTACCGATACTCCTTGGAGTCAGTCTTCTGAACCACGAGTTTGCAGACCCACCTAGGGTCAAAATGAACACCTTGCAGATGGCCTCTCCCACCATCCCTTGGACCTCCATCACCAAAATAAATCTCTCCACATGGGACTTAGGATCAGTATGACCATTGGAAAGGTCCATAGAATGCATAGTGAACAACCTAAGAAACTCTATTGCTAAAATCTCCTCCGTAAAGAGAGAGACTGTCTCTTCGTCCTGGCAATCTCCTATCCCCCATTTCATACTTTCTTCCCACTTTTTTATCTCTTTCCTGAACCAACTCTTTATCTGGTTTTTTCGATTTATCACATTCTTTCCCACGAGCTCCCCCTCATTTACCGTCATGTGCGGGTACCTAATATAACTGGGGATCCCCCGCTCTTCCCCAAAGTGTCCCCATGGTTACACTCCCGCGAAACATTGGTTGTTGCTAGAAGACTCCAGCGATTTCTGACTACAATTCTCTTCCCACAACTCTCCTCCTAGTAAAACTCCGGCTACTATTGCTGATCTTACTCTCTGGGCATTCCTTCTCCCGCCTTCGTCACCCTCGTCAACTCTCTTTCATCTAGCTATCTCTCCCTCCTTCCGCTCGTACCAGCTTCCATTTGTTCCTCATTTCTCTTCTCTAGTCTTTCAGGCTTTTCCATCATGGCTAGGAGAAAAGTGTGGTTTGACTTCCTCTCCATTCTCATTTTTTCCTCCATATTTTCCTCCATTCTATTGTTGTAGACTCTGAAGATTTGTGGGTTCCTTCTTCCACCATCATCTCAATATGTCTATTATTTTTCATTCTTTCCCCACAGATGGTGCCAACTGTTGATTACTGATTTTCGTTCTAGGTGTAAATCTGAAAAATCACTCCTCGACAATCTTCCTCCAATTGTGAATTTATATGATTTTTTGGGAACCAAAAAAAAACTTAGCAGAAAATGAGAATACAAAGATCAACAAAGTATTTACGTGGTTCGGCGGAATGGATCCGACCTCCGTCCACGGGAGCAAAGCAAGAAACTATTTTTTATACGTGGTCGGGCTTGGCCGACCTCTTTTTACAGATGATCGGGTATAACCGAGCTAGTGTTTTCTTTTACTGTTTCTAACAAATAGTGCCTGGAAATAAAAATAACTAGCCACTACAAAGGTGTTCACAACCTCTTTATATACTAAGAAAAATTATATTGTTCCATCATCCTCGTGGCGCCAGCCTCGTGAGCCTATCTCTGACGAAAGTAAAACCTGCCACTGCTGAAAGTGAGACCTACTATCTGACATTTCATTAAATCACTCTGTTTGGGTACTGCCACACGCAACAATTATGATGCTAGTCTGTATCCAATCATTCACTCGGTGGTGTGTGCCAGAAGAGAATCATCAAGTTGCCCCTGCCATATCTGAACTTTATGGAGAGGACGACCTCCCATGTCGATCTAACCATGCTACACCCATCATGTCCAATATGGTCCCGAACTATTTCATTTGTTCCGAAAACCAGGGTAATTCTTATCCCACTTTGCTGAGCTCAAGTAGTCAGATCGAACATAATATCATCGGGCTACAGTGTTCTGAATGTGAAATTTTTTTCTGCCCTTCCCGAGCTCTTAGCCTAGCTTGGGCACAAAATCACCATCAACAGGTTCATAACAATTCCCAAGTAAAATTCATACCCATTATAGCTTAAAATAACACTTAAGTAACAATACTATTAGCCATCAAAATAAAGCGGATAAAGAATAGTCATTTACCTAGAAAATAAAAACTCAAGATCCCTAAAATAATTCCAGGTTCAGTCGGGGGCGTTTGGGGCTTTGATTTGCTTTGTCTCTCTTACCAATTAAAGTATTACAACCAAGCTATGGGGTAAATTGATGAAGTTGGCAGTTAAGACAGTAGAGTTTTTGGCTCGGAATGGTGTTGCAAGTGCTCAAAAGAGTTGAAGGAGAAGGGAGAAAAAGAAGTGGTTGGTGACCGTATGTGTGTGGGGAGAAACGAGAATGTGAAAAATCTAGACTTTGGGTGTAATGGGCCTCACGGCCCTTTTATTTATTTTACTTTATTTTTAATTTTACTAACCCATAATATATAATATTAGTAAGGGCAAAATTGGGATCCACTAACCTCTTATCAAGTAATTCAAAATTTTCCACCATTTTCACTAGTTCAAGTAATTACTTTAACTTGGAGAGGTTACACCCACAAAAATTTAATTCTTAGAGCTCCTCTATTAACTTAATTAATTCGATATAATTTTTTTCATTATATTCAGCCCGACTCAAGAAAATTAAAATTAATGTTTCACGGGTTATTACAATAGATCATGCTATATAAATTTTTTTAATGTAATGTGTGTGTGAGATATGTCAATTATGTATGTTTTCAGAGAAATGTCATGTTCTCAAGGTTATGAGCTATTACATATACATGTTTATTTAGGTCAAGTCCTGGTCATGCTTAGATTATGTTAGGTCATACTTGTTCATATAAGAGGCTTATGGAGATGGTGACGTTGTCCCCTACCGGTCATGTTTTAGATATACTGGGATGTGACACATACCCTATTTGAAAACTTATTCAGCTGATTATGTATTATATTACCAAACTTTCATATTAGGATGATGCATACGCACCAAAATATCGAAAACATAAAAATAAAATTCAAAACTTTTTCTTAACAGGTGTTACATTCCAAAGAAAGTAAAACTAGCGTTCTGATACCATAAAAGTTATCACGACCAAAAACCGGGGTCATTGACTTTTAGACAAATAGCATAAAATAAAATCGATTCAAAGACCAGTTAAATGGTCAAAAGTTCAAGGAAATAGGTCAAATAGTCAAAACATGTCTTGGGGACTTTAAAACAAAAGAAAATATAAAATCAAATAGAAAAATATTTAACACGTTCCCACAATTAAATGTTGACAGATGTCGTGAATAGATACTCAAAATTCAAATAATGGTCCGAATATATAATGCATCACCTAAATAAAATCATAATCTAATATTTAAGTACTAGTCAAGTACCTCCGAAAATGAATCAACGACGACTGAAGGGAGTTACTCAACATGATTCAGGAATCGACCATGCTCCCACTCTCCCAAATCATCCCAAGTCATACCTGGATAATTGATAGTAAGGGGTGTGTAAAATCACGCGCTTAGTAAGGATTAAATAACTCACTTTAGTTGGTTTTACAAAAACCTTACATGATTAGTAAGATATATATTTATATGTCCAATTAAACAA
This sequence comes from Zanthoxylum bungeanum, assembly GCA_019454045.1. NCBI lineage: Eukaryota > Viridiplantae > Streptophyta > Magnoliopsida > Sapindales > Rutaceae > Zanthoxylum > Zanthoxylum bungeanum. The sequence continues at coordinate 40,326 of SKCR01046746.1, forward strand.
TATCGATGATGTGAGTATATTAAAAATCTATAATTTATACACACACACATATTTAAAAATATATATATATATGCATCATTAATACAATGTACTAATTTATGAAAAATTATCATGTGCCCAAACAACAATATTATATATATGAGTAATGCCACATGAGGTCGCGTAACTAGACACCCAATACGGGAGCTGTAAGTAATCAATGTGCTATATGGGACTATATAACCAGTAACCCAAACGAGAGCCGTGAACTAGACATCATAAATGGGCTATGAATACCCAATGTGCCAGCTGGAGCCATATAACCAGTTACCTAATATGGGAGCTGTAAACCAGTCACTACAAAAGCCTCTATGAATATGTCGTACCGGGCATGTAACCAAACACCCAAGTGGGCTATAAACCAAACAACCTATAAGAACATGTGAATCATAATCATACAACACATATATCCAATTTTCATTTAATTACCAATCCAGACAATTATCATTTTTTTACCACCATACAGTTATTTATTAAAATCAAAACATATTTATATCGTTACGATGTGCCACTGACCTACCATCTCATATTTTCACAAAACATGGTTAATATTAAAATATATTTCATATCATTTTCATATTCATAATATAATATATATATATATATATATAATATATATATATATATATATATATTATATATATATATATAATTTAAAACCACAATCAAGGTGAGAAATCGAATCCATACCTCAATATGACATTTGAAACTCGAAATCAATCTCATAATAGTGTTCAGCACGTCAATTCTATTTTTTTGATTATACTACTATAAAACCCTTATCGAGCCCATCTGACACACCTTACGAGGCACATGGGTCCGTTGATCATGACTTCCAATTGCCAATAAAAAATAACATCTCGAAATTTGAGATATAAAACGTCCAAATCAATATATCGCGTAAATCTAACAGAAATTTGGCATGGTTTCGTTTAGAACACGGATTTCCCACTTAAAATTCAATACCACAAATTGCCCATATGGGGCCTACAATAATCATACACATCTACACTTCATATCGAAATCCATAATTCACAATTAACACTCCAAATCTCACATCCATAAATGAAATATATATATATATTATATATATATATATATAATATATATATATATAATATATATATATATTATATATATATATATATATATATATATAATTTAAAACCACAATCAAGGTGAGAAATCGAATCCCTACCTCAATATGATATTTGAAACTCGAAATCCATCTCATAATAGTGTTCAGCACGTCAATTCTATTTTTTTGGTTATACTACTATAAAACCCTTATCAAGCCCTTCTGACACACCTTACGAGGCACATGGGTCCGTTGATCATGACTTCCAAATTGCCAATAAAAAATAACATCTCGAAACTTGAGATATAAAACGTCCAAATCAATATATCGCGCAAATCTAACAGAAATTTAGCTTGGTTTCGTTTAGAACACGGATTTCCCACTTAAAGTTCAACACCACAAAATTGCCCATATGGGGCCTACAATAATCATACACATCTACACTTCATATCGAAATCCATAATTCACAATTAACACTCCAAATCTTACATCCATAAATGAAATCTATATATATATATATATATATATATATAATTTAAAACCACAATCAAGGTGAGAAATCGAATCCCTACCTCAATATGACATTTGAAACTCGAAATCAATCTCATAATAGTGTTCAGCACGTCAATTCTATTTTTTTGGTTATACTACTATAAAACCCTTATCAAGCCCATCTGACACACCTTACGAGGCACATGGGTCCGTTGATCATGACTTCCAAATTGCCAATAAAAAATAACATCTCGAAACTTGAGATGTAAAAGAAATTTGGCATGGTTTCGTTTAGAACACGACTTCCCACTTAAAATCTAATACCACAAAAATGCCCATCCGGGGCCTACAATAATCATACACATCTACACTTCATATCCAACTCCATAATTCACAATTAACACTCCAAATCTCAAATCCATAAATGAAATCTCAATACAATTTAATAATCTGAAACCAATAAATTTATAAATGTAATAACACGATAATACACAAAGTTAGAGTTCGGGTTCATTACCGCACGAAAGGATCGGCCTAACACGTCGGAGACATCAAGCACAAGATATTGTCTGAGATATGGCCGCACGTGGCCTTCGCGCTTCGCCACATGCGTCGGTCGTGGATCCCACGCGCCTATGAGTCCCGACACCAGAAGATGTGTGCCGACATCCTGAGTCAAATTGTGGTGGTCACACGCCGAGATGAGCTCCGATTTATCGTGAATCAGCCAATAACCGTCAGTGATTCCAAACTCATCTTTGCCGGAAAACGGCCACTGCCGGCTTCAATATCACCATCAAATCGTTCCACATGACTTCCTCTACAATTCCCCTAACTTCGATCGCTAGAAAATCGGCTCAAACCGTCAGATTTCTCCCTCTCTCTCTCTCGCATTCTCTCTCTAAAAATCGGGGGTTCCACCTTTTTTGCTCAAAGGTGGAAAAATATGGGCTTTATAATGGTTGGAAATTATCAGTTGGAACCCTCAATTTATAAGCAATTCGACATTGAGCCAAACTTATTAAAACTCTATCAATTGATCCAAATTTTGAAAAATTCAAAGTTTGACCCAGTAACCCAAATTTTGACAAAGGCCTTTTAGGGTGAAAATACGATAATGGCCTTAGAAAAAGGTTATTACAGACATGCCAGTAACGAATTCAAATACCCAAGAACGATAGCGGAAGATCATCGAGCTAATTCAATGATTTTGCTGGGGTCATGGGAAAATCGAGATATGTTGGAATTTCCCTTCTGATCACAGTGTAAGTGCCAAAGAATTGCTCTTTGGGACTTTGGTTCATTTGTGATTCCATAAATCAATCTAAAAATGGCGTTTTATTTTTGTTTCTCTGGTTCTAGGAAAAGTGGAAGAAGCACTTGTTGGGAAGTTTAGCTTACACGCTACCCTTCAGATTTTCAGTCTCTCAACTGAGCTATCCCTGCAATGAATTTTTTTTTTGTCCCCAATAAGCGTGGCTCGATGGTGTAGGGTTCATGATTTAACTTTCAGATCTTGAGTTCGAATCTAGGATGTATTTTTTGTAAAAGTTTGAGATAACAGAAAGTTTTACCTGATTAGTTTAAGCTCGAATTGAATGATTTTACCGTAGAATTTTCAATGTTTCTAAAAAAAAAAAAAATTATCTTTCAAGCGGGCGAGTCATGGGAAACAACGAGAAATTAAACCACCACCCATATAGTAAAAAGTTCATACAAAAAAATATAAAAAATAAAAAAATACTGTGTGACCAATGTCAAAAATTGATGACCAACGTACAAAAGTTCCTAGTTTCATAAAATATTTTAAGGGATGTGGATTTTAAAACAAAAAAGCTTGTATATGATATGGGATATCCATTTCATAAAAATACCTTTCATATCTTTATAATTACATAAATGAGAATTTAAATGAGATTACAATTAAAATAAATTATCGAAATAGGCAGAGCAAATGGACAAGACAAGACTTTCCTAGATTTTGAACTGATATGAGATTGATGATTGAATTAATGATACATATATTAAATTTGATCCCACATTAATTAGATGTCCCATTGAACAATGAACATCAAGTTTGAAGTCAACTACTCACATAAACATAACACTTGCTGTTCATGGAGACTTTTAAACAAAATTTGCAAACGGCTGAGATTGGATAACAAGTTGCCTAAAATGAGAATGAAAATTTCAAAATTGGGTATTATTACGGCTTCTTGTCGCGTGTAAGATTTCACCTCTAATATGAAAACATATGTAATAAAGTATGTCTCGTATTATAATTTGACATTATACCGTAATTAGACAAAACTTTATAATTTTTAATCTATATTATATAACGTGTGAATGTGAATCTTGAAGAATGAGTCATATTATGATAGTAACATTCTAGGTCGATATTATTTTAATAATAACTAAGAAAATAAATATGATTTATTAGTTTAATGTTTGAACAAGAGTGTCCAAAACAGCCTTCTTTGATGTAATTTATCAAATATGTAAGATCATAGATCTCGTGAATCTAACTTTAAATCTTCAAATTCTCATTAATCTCATATCTAGAAGGTAGATCCATAAACTTAATGCATTTAATTTGACCAAGATAATTAAGCATGATAAATTAATTATGCATGTGTTATCTTAGTATCAGTTTTCCCTAGCCTATCATGTATTTATTTATTTGAAATTTAACGAAATACCATCTTTAAAAAATTAATAAAAATCATAATTCTCGATTACTAAAGACTACAAGAAACACTACTACTTCAAATTGTGTAGGGAAATCAGATAATATGCATTAAATATTATTTTCGGATTCTCCCCTTTATATAAAGAAATAGACAACTAAAATGTCAAATGTTTTGAAAAATTGCCCGTTTGAATGAATTTTAAATCAACTAATCGATATGACGGCCCTTCTGCGAATCAATCTATAGGGGATAGTGTAGTTGATTTGTCCATTGCACTAAAAGTAAGAGATTAAGGGATTAATTTTCCATTATATTCAAGAATAATTCATTTGATTTGTATTTACATAGGATAGAATATAATGGGATCCTGATGTATAAACAAACCTAACTAAATCAAATCAAACCAAAAAAACCTTAAAAGTTTTTTCCCATTAAGTGGAGTTTTCGTTGGGAAATATGAATTTTTGTTTTTTTTTTTTTAAAAATAAATAAATAAATAAGACTACTTTCTTTGCCTTTGAAACTAAAAACCAAATGTTGTTTAAGCACACATTAATGTTATGCATCTAAACACCAAATGTTGTTTAAGCACACATTAAGATTATGCATGTTTAGTTTGTAAAACGCAAGAAAAAATCGTGTAAAAGGCAACGTGCCCAAATCGAGCAATATTTTTAATGGGTTAAGGATTGAGAGTATCTAAGTAACCAATAAAAAGACTACCATATTAAATAAAGTGACTCATCCTAGTTATAAGCTCAAGTCACTGTTTAGTAGAGAATTTTGTTGGAGTATAAACTAAATTATAAGTCAGCGTTTAAATATTACACCAAATACATAATTAACGATAATTTATAAGTTAATTTATACTTTCACATAATTATAATATCACAAAATAAGATTATTTTCAACGCTAGCTTATACTATAGATTTTATTTCACAACTTACAAATTAATTTATACTCTAGAATAATATTTTCCATCAAACTCGGTCCAAGTTTCTTCCTTTGTAAGTCATCATGACACAACTCAACACTAGTTGTTGAGCCCCGGATGTCGAAGTCCTTGCAACTGATGAAGTGCTAAATTTTATAATGAAAAAATAAGCTGGAAAATTAAATAATATAGCTTCAATTAATGATTGGAAAATTGGTTCAATTAATGTACAGGTTTCCTATGTTAACAAAAAAGCTATAAACTAAAGCTTGTTTGCCTTGCATTCAAAAGTTTGAGCACACATTGTCTTAATGTATGAAACTCTCATTCATTTGCAAAACAAGAAGGAAATGAAACCTCAAATCTTTTATTATTGCTATTGAAACATTTCTTCATTTGTGATGCCAGCTACATTAGACTAGTGGCTAGCTAGGAAGGTGGTTTTGAATCAAACTAGTTATTATAATTATTTAATCTTTACTTGGGGTGGAGATCTAAGAAATATGAGAAGAAGGCAAGTGCTTCAGCAGGTTGAGTACTTGGAATTATGTGTCCAGCACCTCTAATGGTCACAAACGTTAGGTTCTGGTATCCCACAACATACCCACCAACCTTAATACAATAAAAATTTATGTTAATTATCATCAAATGTAATCAAATATCATCAGAAAAGACTATTGTTTGGTTTGATGTCATCGGAAATCAAATAGTTGAGAAGGCAACATTGGATTGATGACAAGTTTCAAAATTATACCTCACCATAAATGTACCAAGGGTACCAAGGTGTCTTTACTTTTGCTCCAAGTTTGTTTAGTGAGTACCTAGTTGATGTTGTTGGCACTACTCCATCTATATCTCCACAGCATATACAAAATTCAAATACTTAATACTCAAAGTAAGAGATCTTTCCAGTAAAATTCTACTTGTAGCTCAAGAAATATAACATCAAAATGGCTTTGGAAACATTTAAGATTTACAATTGATCCAACATGTAGCTGAAATTTCTTACAAGCACACACAAATAAACAACTCTGTAACGTCCCCGATCCGGGAGATGTTACCGGCAGGGGATAGATGTGCTAACCCCATAAGCCTCTGACTATCTGATTGTACTTTGAACTATATAAATGTCATGCATACAGATCATAACTCAAAAACGTAAAATACTTTTATTAATGCATACTTAGAATACTTCTTTTACAACACTTTAAGGACTACTTGTAACGACTATCACATCACTAATGCATGTATGCAACTCTAACTGGACTATAATACTCTGACTCTAGACTGGTGGACTCCAACCCTGGTGACTGCATCAGTTTCCACCCTCTCGAGCTCGTCCTTCTGAAAAACCCTACAAAACAAATAAAACTGGAGGGGGGTTAGATTGCTATACAATCTAAGTGAGTGGACTAAAACCGAAAACTGAAGTAAAAGTCATTAACTTTAAATCATACTCTTAGAAATATCTTTTATAGAAACTTTATTTCTTTTGAAATCTGTTTCTGAAAATCTGGTTTCTGAAAACTATTTGCTAAAAATCTGGGTTCTGAAACTCTGAAAACTTTATACTGACAATCTGAAATCTGAAAACTCTCTGTTAAAATCTGAATTCTGAAAACTGGGTTTTAAAAATCTGAAAAGCTGTGTACTGTAAGTCTGAAAACTGAAAACTGCTCTACGTCCAGGACCAATACTCAACTGGACGTCTCTCTACACCCAGGACCATCACTCAACTGGGTGTACTCTATGCCCAGGACCATCACTCAACTGGGCATCTGAAGTCAGGATTTCGGGACCATGTAATCCCTAGTCCTGCTCGAGGATCTGAGAGCGTTCCCCCAGTCCTCCACATGTGCATATGTGTCTGAATCCATCAATTCCACTGTACTAGTTACATACTGGGGTGAGGTTTTACCTCATGCCCCGAGATACATAAAAACTATGCTATAAGTTATAAAAACTGTAACACTTTTTCTTGAAAATATTTTCTTTTTCAAAGCATAATTAAATAACATAATAATCGAAATAAAATTTTCTAACGCCCTAAAGCGCAAAAAACATAAGTCTGTACGAAAATATGAAATACAAATCAGATTAAAGAAGAAGTGTCCACTCACTGTTCTGAACTTAGCTGGTACCGGATTCCCTGATCGACAGGAACTGTGATTTATACAGATAACCTACAGTCGGAACTTGGTTAGAATCATCGTAGTCAATTAACTTCGATACTTCTAAAGATTCATCCGTATATGTCATGAAATCAAGACTTGTAATAACCATATCTTAGTATAGGATATGTATAAACTAATACGAGTCTCCAAGGGTGGCCTTGAATGCGTAAGGGTAGAGTTTTAGGGGATTTAAAACTGATTAAATCTGTTTCTGGTTCAGCGTCGCGACGCATGAAGGATTTTGCGTTGCAACGCGCGGCGTCCAGATCTCATTTTCATCTTTCTCCTCGCGTCGTGACGCGGAACTCCCCAGCGTCGCGACGCCCCTGCGATTTCCAAGATGCGTCCATGCTCTGTTTTGCTTCTTTATCACTTTCAAAACCCAACTTAATTCAATCTTTACTCATTTCCAATACTTCCAATCCATAAACCACATACAAAACATCATCTTTTACTTAATTTTCATCATCTAAACCATCAATTCATCATCAAATTAGTTCCTAATCTATTATATTCATTCTTCCAAGTTTTACCCAAAAACAACACAAATAGAAAATTCTTTAACTTTTCACTGTTTTAATTCTTAACAAACATACTATCATCATCAAAATCAAATCACAAACACAAAATATGTATCAATCTATCAAAACCTTAAAACTTCAAAAATGGGTCTTAAGTTTCTTACCTTCTTCCTCTTGATTTTCTTCTCCTTCCATTATGCTTCAAGAATGGGAAAACTCCTTTTCCTCTCTTTCTTCTCTCTTCTTTCTTCTCTCCTTCTTCTTCATTTTTCCTTTCTTCTTCTTCTCCTTCTTCTTCTTTCCCTCCCTTTTTCTTTCGGCTTCCTTCTCTACTCCTTCTCCCAATTTCGTTTTTCATCATTTGGATTAGCAAATAGTGTTATCTTTATATAGTGGACTCCTTAGATATTTTACAAATGGAAGAAATGTGTAGAAGTTTGTGGAAAATTTGAGAAATTTCCATTTAAACCCGAAACTACTATTCATCCAGAATTTGACCCGCGTTTTTGACCCATTTCTGATCCGATTTTGGAAAAATTTCTAACGTGAAAGTTGTAGGTCTCGGTCTAAGCTTTCCGAATATATAAAATTCATAAAATTCTGAGTTTTTATGAAAAAGTTATGCCCAAAATACTATCTATAGTATAAAAGGGCATAGGGTACAATTTCTTCTCGGGACCTCGAAAAATTTACCGATCGTCTCCAAATTCATTTTATAAAAATACTTGAGTCCTATCATAATTTATTTTACGTTCCTTGGTCTTTTACGTAAAAATATCTTCATAGGTAGTAGTAACATTTACCGGTCGTTACAAACTCTATATACCCAAAAGGGGAGGATTGGGTAATGCTCTATTATTGCAGAAATATAAATCTTTTCGATTTTATGCTATTAAACTAGTTGCTTTACTAATTAAGCTTATCAATCAATTTCTCATTCAAAATATATCACCAATATACAAGTAAAATAAACTTGTGATAATTAAAAGTTAAGGGATAGAGAAATTGACACCAGTGATTTATAGTAGTTCGGCCAACTCTTTACCTACATCGACTCTCCCAAGTCACGCTTGAAGATTTCTACTAAGTTGAATCCACAACTTACACCGAATTTTTCGTGGCTCACTCGCAACCAAGTGTTTTATCCCCTAGGTTCACTTCAAACCTTTTACAAAGGATTTTTCCAAATGTTCACTCTTAAACCTTTACAATTAGTTTTATTTATAGGCTCACTCATAAAACTTTTTAAAAATCACCATTTTGAGTATACCCACTCACAAAGGTATTTCCCAACTACAAGAGTATAAGATATGAAGATTAAAGTACAACACACTTGAGCATTCACAAAGATAAGAAAATTAAAGTTATGAGTTGCTAACCTAAATATTCTAAGCTCACTAAATGATATGAAAATAGATGTAGTGAGCTTTGATTATGAGAGTGTATATGATGATAAAAGTTTTGTAAAACTCTCTGTTTTTTACTTAGAGGAAATTAAATGAACGTTGAAGTTCTATGAAAAAAGAGATTTGGGATTCAATTTATAGATAATGTGTAAATCTACCCATGCTTTCTGATACGACCGGTATGCCGATTTCAGAGACTGGTATGGCGGTCTTCCAAAGTATAACGACTATATTACCATTGAAGATTAAAGTATAATACCGGATTATTGACCGGTATGGAGGTCAGTATGCCAGTTGGCTCACCAGTATGGGGACCGGTATAGACCGTCCTTGTTCCAGTGACTGTGTAAACTCTAGTTGACCGGTATAAGGGATTAGTGTATATTTTTCTGGTTTCGGAGAGCATATAAATTTGCCCAAGGCAGAGTAGGGTCACCGATATGTCGGTGTGGGGGATCAGTATTCTGATCTCATTGCAGAAAATGTAGAACACGAAAATTGAAAATATTTTGCACATGACCCTAATGCATCTAAATGATATATGTATGAGTCTTATGAGTTTAGAGACTTAAACTAAAAACTTATTTTACAAAGAGAATCCTAAATTAAGACCACATAAGATATTCTTCAATTAGGCTTGAGTCTTCACATCCATTACTCTTCACTACCAATTGCTTTGAAATCTTTTTGTAATGTCCGCTAATGATGCATGTTCATGTTGATGTAATGTATGTTCTTCCTTAATCATATTACATTTCTTTCTAAGAGCATTATATTTATCATATAAATCATTCAATATGTTAAGCATTTCATCACAATCGGAAATATAATTTTTAGAAACATCAATGATTTCATTTTTTGATTCCCCTTTAGAATTTTCAATAGCCATGAATGTTAAATTACAAGTTTCATCATTTGATGAGCTAGAATCAATATTGCATTCATTTAATTCGCTATTTCCATCATATAACAGTTCCAAGGATTTTCATAATTCATATGCATTTATAAATTTGGGAATCATATCAATTATGCTTTTATCTAATGCTTCACATAAAACTTTAAGTGCATTAGAATTTACCAAAGTTTTTCACCCTCCCGTGATCTCTTTATATCCACTAATATTGTAGCCGGGTAAAAATATGAGCATCCTTATTTTCTGAAATTTAAAGTCTGTTCCGTCATCAAAATGACGGTATATCGGTGAATGCTCATTCAACGAAGTATATTGTGTAGCTTGTAGAGGCCATGATCGATTCTCGGACGTTTAGGTCTTTGTTGAGAATTACTCGCTCTAATACCAAATGAACTTTCCTACAAGCACACACAAACAAGCAACTCTATATACCCAAGAGGGGGTTGAATTAGGTAATAGCCTAATATTGCGAAAATATAAATCTTTTCGATTTTATGCTATTAAGTTAGTACCTTCACTAATTAAGCTTATCAATCAATTTCTCATTCATAATATATCACCAATATGTGAGTTACTAATTAATATGCAAATACTAAAATAAACTTGTGATAATTAAAGTTAAGGGATAGAGAAATAAACACCACTAATTTATAGTAGTTCGACCAACTTTTTGCCTACGTTCACTCTCCCAAGCCACAATTGAAGATTTCCACTAAGTTGAATTCACAACTTACACCGAGTTTATCGTGGATCACTCGCAACCAAGAGTTTTTCCCCCTGGGTTCACTCCAAACTTTTACACAAGAGTTTTCTAATGGCTCATTCTTAAACTTTTAAAATGAGTTTTGTTCCTAGGTTCACTCACAAACCTTTTACAAATCATCATTTTGAGTATACTCACTCACAAATGGATTTCCCAATCAAGAGTGTATAAGATAGGAAGATTAAAGTATAACACACTTGGACACCCACAAAATATAGGAAGATTAAAGTTTTCAGTTGTTAACCCAAGTTTTCTAAGCTCACTAAATAATATGAAGATGTATGTAGTGAGTTTTGATTATGCGAGTGTATATGATGATGAAGGTTTTGTAAAACTCTTTCTTTTTGCCTTAGAGAAAATTATAAGAAGGTTGAAGAACTATGCAAAATAGGATTTGGGACTCAATTTATAGAGGAGGTGTAAATCCACCCGCTCTCTGTCTGCGACCAATATGCCAGTATGCCAAAGCATAACGGCTATATTATCGTTGAAGATTAAAGCGCAATATCGGATTACTAGCCCGTATGGAGGCCGGTATGCTGGTTGGCTCACCGATATGGGGATCGGTATGGACCGTCCCTGTTCCAATGACTGTGCAAACTCCAGCTGACCAGTATGAGAGACCGATATGGAGTAGTCAGGTTTCAGAGAGCATCCAAATATGCCCAAGGCATAGCAAGGTCACCGGTATGTCGTGTGGGGGACCGGTATGCCGATCTCAGTGCAGAAAATATAAAATATGAAAGTCGAAAGTATTTTTCACATGACCCTAATGTATCTAAATGAATGTGCATATGAGTTTAAAGATTTAAATTAACAACTCACTTTACAAATAGAGTCCGAAACTAAGACCACATAAGATATTATTCAATTAAGCTTGAGTCTTTACATCCACTGTTCTTCATTGTCAATTGCTTCGACATTTTTTATAATGTCCGCTAATATGCGTCAAAAACTTCTAATATTGTGTCATTAAAATCCATTTTGCAAATATATCTCTAACCGTAACATATTGACGCCACTTACCTATACATGTACAATCTTATCCCACTTGGCATCAGCTCTTGAATGCTAGGCAAGACTGTCAATGGTCCATCTTTCCAATGATGCCCCCACAGTATTGCTGAAATGAAGTAGGATTAAAATAATATTAACAAAAATTTGATCTGCATCTTCCTTCATTTTTTTTTCCCAATTTCCAATCAAGCTGAAAATAATCATGTAACGGAAGTAAAAATATAGTACTTGCAATCCTTCCATGGACCTTGAATCCCTGTAACATTTGCATGAAGTGATTTCTGCACTTGAGGAGTGTTCAAGTAAGTATGTTTGTAATTTTCCAAAAAAAAAAAAAAGGAGTGTTCAAGGTAAGGAAGGATATATGTACTTGAGCATGGATCAAATTCCACCACCTGATTTATTCCAACAGCAAATATCAGAACTCAGTTTATTTTAACTTTTAAGACAAGTTTTTTTTTTTTTTAAATTTATAAATTTTATGATTGTTAGAAGCTTAGAATATAGGACTGTACAGTGCCCAAGTGCTTGGTCCATGGGTTGAGTCTTGACCTGACATTTGGGAGACCAGGGTTCATCTCATGGGAACAATATTTGTTAGTGCCTGGACAACACCGGGTTTTATTGACTCGGATCGGGGTCCAATGACACTTGATATGGGATGAGAAGGGATTTTCCGATATACCTCTATATATATATATATATATATATGTTACGCGAACAATCATCTGCTTGTTTAAGGTAAGACATACATTCTTGTGAAAAATTTGGAGACATAGAATGTGTCCAGAAAAAGTCATAGGTTCCTTTAGTCCCAGTTTCAGTGTCAATCCATGCATTGCCAATCTGGACATTAGCTTGCCTTGTCAAATACTTGAAAGAAACATACAGCAGATACGCAAGTTTAATACTCACAGCGAGTCCTTTTAAGCTGATGAATGTTTGGTTAGAGATCTTGTTGTATTGGAAGATCTTTAGAGCAAGCTGAGGGACATAATGGCCAGCATAACTTTCACCAGCTAAGAAGAATTCTCTGGTATTGTTGTGGGGAAATCTTTCAAACCAATTTATTAGAAAGGTGTATGAATCTTCTGCTGTTCGCTTATCGCCATTCAGTTCATAGTCAGATGATGTATTGGAGTAGGAAAATCCAAGAAGAGCATATTTGCCACTGCATGAACATAGAAAGGAAAAGACAATTTGCAGTTCCCTTGAGTTGATTTTCCATAAACATAACTAGAAATTTTCAGGAAAATTCTGCAAAGGCTTTTACCATTGTTCCAGGCATATTCATTATGAGATAGAGATTTTCCATCCCTGTTGACGGGAAATGGTCCTAGCTCCATTTCCAAAAGATGAGCAGCCAGGCCCTGCTCATTTAAATGATGCAATCATTGACATATATTCTAATAATGCAGGACTCTGCGAAAGTTGATGATGTTTACTGTGACCCTGACAGCGGAGAAAATCTTCTGTGTAACAGTGGTACTACGTTATGCATGCAACAAGCCAATCATCCACTGCCACGCGTGCTAAAAAATTAAAAAACAACTAAAAAATAGGTGAAAAAACTCTACATGTCATTTTTTAATTTACTTATGGTACCTGTAAAATGTGAAGCCCTTGTCATCCATTGGATGAGGGACACGTGGCACAATCTTTGCCGTTGTCCCAATTACCTTTTATTTGCTCTCCTATATAAAGGGCACTTAGGTTTAGTATTAGATTAGAGTTTTTTCATTATTTGTATTCCCTAAATAATTGGCTAAGTGTTAAGCCTATTCCCTAAAGTCCAAGTTAGTGTAATCTTCAATTGGAATTTGAGAGATTGTCACTTTTAGAGATTAGGGTTCTTTGTGAGATTTGGGGAACTACAATTTGTAAACGGATTCAAGATTTCGTGTGTAATCTTGAAATTGATTAGTGCAGTGAGCTCCCTATTCCGGAGTTCAACGTGGATGTAGTCGGGAATCTTTCCGGCGAACCACGGTAAAAATCTCGTTTCTTGATTGTGTTTTTGATTGAATTGACGAAAGATTAGGGTGAAAACTCAACAATTGGTATCAGAGCTATTGGGTAAAAGTCCAGTGGGCCGAGAGGACAAGCAACAAACCCAAAAGGTTGAAGTTCTCCATTCGGTGAGTAGGGCAATAAAGGAAATCCCTAATTTCTTGTCAAGACAGACAAAGCAATCGACGAAAATGAGAACTCAGAGGAGCCGATCAAGAAGCTGGAAGATCCAAAAGATTGATTGAACAAAGATCCTTCAGTCTGGCCTGGACTTGCTGATCAAGAACTCCAAGAACGAACCGTGTTGACGATTTCTTTTTGGTTGTTATATCACCAGTCTTTTGTGGCAGGTGAAGGGCTTCGAAAGTAACAAATCAAGAGCCCATTTTGTCGAATCCCTATTGTTCTGACAAAACAAATCGCAGAGGGTCTGCCGATCACAGGAAGCGATTAGCTACAGAGCTACCGATCAAAGAAACAAACCCTAAGTTTGTCAATCGAACTCTCTGCCCAAAATTAAGCCGAAAGATCTGAAACAGTCACAGATCAAAACCCCTTTTGCCGACTGTACAGCCGAGTGTGCATCTGGAAAAGACCGAGACCAAGAAATTGGCAAATTGAAAAAGTGTTGTCGCTTGTTGTTATTTGGGAAATTGTAGTTTGGTGTACTGAGAGTACCCTGGTTGCCATCTAATGTTCTGTGTAATTGGATAATTAAGGGCTTAGTTGTTGGGTAATTAGGTTTCTGACTTGCTTGGGTGAGTGATCAATTAGGCAGTGAATTGCCGAGTAACTGACCAAAGCTGGATTGGTTGTGTTTCTGCCGAAGGGTGTTAGGGTAGAATTGAGGCAGGGAATTGCCGTGTGATCTGGGAAGTTTGAGTAAGTAATAGCCGAGAGGGTTGCGTAAGTGATTCGGTTGTGTTTGAATTGTAATTTTGCCGAACTGTGTTAGGACAGATTGGTTGCGATCTACCGAAGTGTGTTAGGGCAGATTGGGGAGTAATTACCGAGAGTGATTGCGGAATTGTCATCGGGTGATTACTGTAAAAGGAAATATAAAATGTCGACTATGAGACTCGACATTGGGATATTTGACGGGAAAGGAGATTTCACCACATGGAAGAAGAAAATGAGGGTTCTGTTTTCCCACCATAAGGTGGCTTTGGCACTGGAACCGGATCCAGAAAAGTGGCCAAAGATGGAAAAGGAACGAAGGGTGAAATCCTGGAAGAGGCTTACAATCTAATTTTCCTTCACCTTGGAGATTCGGTCATCAGAAAGGTTGACGGAATGGAAACTACCATTCAACTCTGGGGTAAACTCGAATCCTTATACTCTGTTATTTCTGCACCAAATTTAGTGTTCTTAAAGGGTAATTTGTTTAATTACAAGATGGATACTAATAAGTCGATTGATGATAACTTGGACGAATTCACGAAAATGACTCAAATCCTTCAAGGAACTGACCAAGCCCTAGGAGACTCTAGCGAAGCTATGATTCTATTAAATGCATTACCTGATGAATATAGTGTCGTTAAGAACTCTCTACAGTACACAGGAGTTGTACCTAGGCTAGATTTGGTGATATCTGGAATAAGGGCTAGAGAGCTAGAACTTAGAACCAGTAGGAGAGGAGGAGCGAACTTATTCGTGAAAGAAAGAATGAAAGGAACACAATGGTCCGAAAAATCATCAGACTAATAACCAAGAACCTAAAGGGAAGAAACAGAACAAACAGTATAAGAATAAGGATAGTGACAAAAAGTGCTATCATTGTGGTAAGATGGGACACCTTAAAAGAACTGTTATAAGTTCATTAGGGAACAGAAAAATGAAGGCAGCGCCACTGTGGCTGCCGAAAAGGGGTCGATGTGCCTATCTGAGGCATTGACTGTGTCTAGTGATCACATTAGTAGAGAATGGATTCTGGACTCTGGGTGTTCCTTTCACATGAGTCTGTATAGGGACTGGTTAGAAATTCTGACCAAGAACGGTATATATGGGTAATGACAATACTTGTAGGATACAGGGAGTTGGGGACATGACACTTAAACTTCATGATGGTAAAGTTAGGATTCTTACTGACGTTAGATATGTACCAGACTTGAAATGAAACCTGATATCACTAGGAACACTAGATGAATTAGGTTTCACATATAAAGCCCACAATGGAAACATGCACATATCTAAGGGTAACAAACTAATCCTAACTGGTATAAAGAGAAACGGATTGTATGTTCTAAATGGCCAACATGTATTCTCGGAAAAACTCATTTCTGCTTTAACTTCTAATGTTGATATGACTAATATATGGCACTTAAGACTTGGCCATATAGGCCAGAAAGGAATGCAGGTACTCAGCAAGCAGGGACAATTCGGAAAGGACCAGTTGAAGCCACTTGAGTTTTGTGAGATCTGTGTGTTGGGCAAACAGCACAGACAGAGCTTCCCAACTGGAATTCATTTATCAAAGGCGAGTCTGGAGTATCTACATTGTGATCTGTGGGGACCAGCAAAGGTCCAGACTCATGGGGGTAAGAAATATTTCCCCTCTATTGTTGATGACTACAGTAGGAAGGTATTGACATTCTTACTTAAATCAAAGGATGAAACTTTGACTAAATTTAAAGAATGCAAAGTATTGGTAGAAAATCAAACTAGTAACAAAGTAAAAGTCTTAAGAACTGATAATGGCTTAGAATTTTGTAATACTGAGTTTGATCAATACTATACTAGTGAGGGTATCCTAAGACATAGGACTGTTAGAAACACCCCTCAACAGAATGGAGTTGCGGAGAGAATGAATATAACCCTATTAGAAAAGATGAGATGCCTTTTATTCTCTTCCGAACTTCCGAGGGCCTTTTGGGGTGAAGCCCTCAATACTGCTACTCATTTGATTAATCTTAGCCCAAATAGTTCCGTTCAGTTTAAAATCCCAGAAGAAATCTGGTCTGGTAGGGCTCAGAAGCTTGCCCACCTTCGAGTGTTTGGCAGTGAAGCTTATGCTCACCAGTCTGTAGGTAAACTTGAACCTAGGTCAATCAAATGTGTTTTCTTAGGATATCAAGAAGGGACTAAGGGGTATAGGTTATGGGAAAGGGAATCACCTGGAGTCAAAATCATAGTTAGTCGAGATGTTATATTCAATGAATTGTGTTTTCCATGTAAATCTACTAACAAGAATGCAGGTGCCCTAGAAAAGGATCTAGCAGATTTTGATCTTGCAGGTGGAGCTTAGATGCAGGTGGAGCCAGGGACATCAAGGACCACTGGTCAAGTTGGTGACATGTCTGGCTCGGAGACATCTGAGGACTCACAACCGAGAAGAATATCCCGGAGGAAAACAGAAATGAAGTAGCAGATGTTCAAGAACAAAGTGAAGAGGACGCAGTAGATCAACTGGATCAAACTGAGCAGCATGATGAAACGCCACAAGACACACTGGCCAACTACCAGCTAGCAAGAGACAGAAGTAGGAGGCAGGTAAGGCCTCCTACCAGGTATGATTACTCAACTAATGATTTGTATTTCTGTGCGTTAATATCAAGTCATGAAATTAGTGGAGTTGAACCTGCTAGCTTAGGAGAGGCATTAAAGTCCACCCATAAAATTGAATGGGAAGCAGCTATGGAAGAGGAGATGTCTTCTCTTAGGAAAAACCAAACTTGGACTTTAGTTCCTAAACCTAAAAATCAGAAGTTGGTTGAGTGTAAGTGGCTGTTTAAGGTCAAAGAAGGACTACTGCCTAGTGACCCTGTTAGGTTTAAAGCGAGACTTGTAGCAAAAGGATTTACTCAACGGGAAGAGATAGACTATAATGAAATTTTCTCACCTGTAGTTAAATTCAAAACTATTAGAATGATGTTAGCTCTAGTAGTGCAGTATAATCTTGAATTGGAACAATTAGATGTAAAAACTGTTTTTCTACATGGGGAATTAGAAGAGAAAATCTACATGTCTCAGCCTGCGTGTTTTATGATAAAAACCATCCTGAGTATGTTTGTCTGCTGAATAAATCCTTATATGGTCTTAAACAATCACCTAGGCAATGGTATAAAAGATTTGATACTTTTGTGCTTAGTATTGGATTCATAAGGAGTAAATACGACAGTTGCTTCTATTTCATGATTGATGAAAAATGTCCTGTGTATTTGCTATTGTATGTAAATGACATGCTTCTTATCTCTGAATCAATGCATGCTATTAATAATCTTAAGAAGCAGTTAAACAGTGAGTTTGACATGAAAGACCTAGGTAGCGCTAAAAGAATCCTAGGTATGACCATTGATAGAGATAGAAGTAAGAATTATCTTAAAATACATCAGTCCACATATTTGCAAAAGGTAGCATCTAGATTTGGTGTAAGTGGATGTAAGCCGGTGAGTCAACCTCTTGCGAGTCACTTTATTTTGTCTAAGTCACAAAGTCCTACTAATAGGTCTGAGATGATAAAAATGGAAAATGTACCTTATGCTAATGCTATTGGTTCTGTGATGTATGCCATGATTAGCACTAGACCTGACTTGTCATATGCTGTATCTTTATTAAGTAGGTTTATGTCTAATCCAGGTGGAGCACACTGGAGTGCTTTACAATGGTTGTTAAGATACTTGAATACTACTATTGATTATGGCTTATGTTTTAACAAATCTAACGCTTTAGATTTGGTAGGGTATGTTGATTCTGATTTTGCAGGTGACAGAGACTCGAGAAAGTCAACCACTGCTTACTATTTCACACTTGGTGGAAATTGTATCAGCTGGAAGTCAAGCCTGCAACCGTTGGTCACACTCTCAACTACCGAAGCAGAGTATATAGCCATAACTGATGTGTTCAAGGAAGCAATTTGGCTTCAGGGTATCTTAACTGAAATACAACAATTGCATGGTAAGACAGTTGTGTATTCAGACAGTCAGAGTGCAATCCATCTGAGCAAGAATCCAGTACATCATGAGAGAACAAAGCATGTGGATGTGAAGTATCATTTCGTGCGGGAAATTATCTCAAGCGGTAAGATTGAGATTAAGAAGGTTCCAACTGAAGACAACCCATCTGACATGGGGACAAAAACTGTGACTGCAACCAAACTCTCCCACTGCATGAAGCTGTTGCATGTGGGGGTTGGCTGATCATGCAGCCGACATGAGCGATGATGAGAGTAGGTGAGTTTGCTGTGCTGTCTTGGCCTTTGTGTGTCCTTGTGTATGATTGGGAGTGATAAATGTTGTTTGGGGCTTCAAGGTGGAGATTGTAAAATGTGAAGCCCTTGTCATCCATTGGATGAGGGACACGTGGCACAATCCTTGCCGTTGTCCCAATTACCTTTTATTTGCTCTCATATATAAAGGGCACTTAGGTTTAGTATTAGATTAGAGTTTTTTCATTATTTGTATTCCCTAAATAATTGGCTAAGTGTTAAGCCTATTCCCTAAAGTCCAAGTTAGTGTAATCTTCAATTGGAATTTGAGAGATTGTCACTTTTAGAGATTAGGGTTCTTTGTGAGATTTGGGGAACTACAATTTGTAAACGGATTCAAGATTCCGTGTGTAATCTTGAAATTGATTAGTGCAGCGAGCTCCCTATTCCGGAGTTCAACGTGGATGTAGTCGAGAATCTTTCCGGCAAACCACGGTAAAAATCTCGTTTCTTGATTGTGTTTTTGATTGAATTGACGAAAGATTAGGGTGAAAACTCAACAGTACCACATCATACATACCATTGTTGCACCAAACCTCCATTAAGCCACAAATCAACAAAGGAGTAAAAGAGTGCTCTTCCGGCCATTGGATCAACAAGGTACATAAAATATAGAGGTCGGACAAGAAGTTGCTCAACAAAAGTTGATGTTGATCAATTAATGATCTTTCTATTAATGTTCATTTTGGTATTGTTTGCCTGTCCCTTTCAGAATATAATTTTGATAATGTTTGATAAAACAAACCAAGCATTGCCTTATCAGGCCAGAATGGGAATATGCAAAGGGCTACGCCTGTACCTTTTAAGTTTTTTGCCATTTTAGTCCTTAAAAGGAGAGAAGAGGATCAACTTATATTAGAGAGAAGACAATGCTCAAAGGAACCTTTTACTTCTCATAATTTTAGGGAACCTACTTTTAATCTTGAAAATGTAATTTTAATATGATTTTAAAAGAATTTTGAGTCACAAATTGGAAATCCAGATACCCCAGTACTAATATAATGGCATAGAATTTCATTTTTGGCCTTTCTGCTGTTTCTGGTCTCAGTAATGCTTATGCCAGCCTATCTGGTGTATAAAGGGAAAGAGGATACTAGAATTAACAAAATGAAACCATTATGGTAGCGGCCTGAAATTGAATTGCAGTGCCTAAAGGGACTTCCATTTCTTATAAGGAGGGTTTGTTTTGTTTTGATGTCAATCTTTTTCCCGCTATTGGTGAAACAGCTTGAATGTTTAGATGTTGCATTTAATTTGTAATTGATGCGGAAGTTAATACACACGAGGGTGAGGCTATTTGTACTCTAAAAGGTCTTTTGAAATTTGAACACTCAAATTTTCATAAAATAATTTATTACAATAATATTCCTAATATAATTTACTAAAGATGACAATTAAATTTATGTTATAATTGAATCTATTACTCTTCCTACCATTTAGCATACTCATTCAACCCAATTATCCTAACATATATTATTAAATCCTAAAACTTTTCTCTACATCAAATTTACAGTATTGGAAAAAATATAATTTAACAAACAGCAAGTACTTGTTTCTGCATTAAAAAAACGAACATCCATATTTAAAATATAAAACCAAAAAAAAAAAAAAAAAAAAAAACTTCAGTTTTATTTAAAAAAAATAATAAATAAAAAACAAGAAATAAATCGATGAAATAAATCTAATAACAAAAATCATGAGGTACTTCATGTATTAATTAAACATATATATATTTATAAACATATTCTATTTTTTTTCTTTATTTTTGATTTTGTATCTGTTGACGGGTGATTTTCGTCTCATAAGCAGTTTCCAGATAACCCTCCCGAGACAATCTCCCTTCAACCTTGAATTTGTTTGGTTATGGGGAGACCAAAGGAAATACAGTAAAAGAGCAGAGAAAACACAAAGATCGACAAGAGGGGTTTAACGTGGTGCGGCGGAGCGAGTCCTGCCTACGTTCACGGGCACAAAATGGTGGGGGTTATTTTTATTACCGAAACTAACTCGTCCGACCTGTTTGGAGTGAGGTCTAGACCAACCGAGCTGTTTGTGTCTTTGATTTTTACAAGTAGCACTCCTCTTCTCTTTTTTACAAGTTTTTTTTTAACTATCCCATCTGCTATCCATCCCTCTAAATGAACATAATTTTCCTTTATATACTCAAGAATTACGACATTGTTCCTATAGCTTCGTGACGTTTTCCGCGAGGTCTCCGACTGATTGACAGGCTCTCTGCCCTAAGACTGTCATCGCCGAAAATAAACCTGCCATCTGATGGCCTGTCACATCACTCTGTATTCTCCACTACCACACGCAACAATAATGAAGCCAACATGTAAAGAGCTCTCAAGCTGCGACACGTGTCGGAGAGAAAATCCAACTACTCTGGTCTCTCGTCGGTCTTCAAAAGGTCGGTCAAGTGATCTGTCAAGCTTCCCAAGCTATTTTCGTCCTGACCCGAAATATCCGAACTCATCAACTTGTTTCAAGAGGTAATGTAAAACAAAGCTGAGTTGCCGGTCTACTATGGTCGGCCTCGGCTCTGATGTTGTCGGTCTCTGAAATTTGGTCCATGTCGTGTTATCTGGTCGATCAGTTCCGAGGAAATAAGTGCTCGGAATCTCTGACTGTCTGAAAGCTGATTGATAAACAGATCCTCCCAAAAAATGGGATGTTCCCTTTCTGCCCTTGCCGAACTGTTCAAATATCTTAGCTACAGAAATCCCCATCAACAGTATCTATCTGTTAATTTCTTTAAAGAGTATCCACACCCAGCTAAGAAGCAAATAAAAGATTTGAACTGTGAATTAGTAAAGGAAACACCATATTTTAAAATAAATTTTAATAAAAAATGATGTTCAAAGTTATGTTTTTGGGTGAGTAACAATTAGTTTTAAAATTTCAATAAATGAATGTACATTTAATGCAATTTAACCGTTGACCAACCGAACCTTTAACAAATCGAACTGCAAACCACAACTGAATCGGATAGGTTCGGTTCGATTGCAGTTGGGCATTAATGATTTTAAGACCAAGACTAAGGGCAATCGAGAGTATTTTTTTTTCCTTTTTTTGTCCTTGGCATTCTCCTCTTGAGTTAAGTGTTATTTTTTTTTTTTTAAAATGCACAAACATAATAATCCCTCTCAAGCAGACTCCTCAAACACAAAATATAATCATACAAGCCTCACACATCTCCAAGCAATTAAACTTTTTCCAGCTACAAAAATTCTGCAAACTATAGATTTTAGCTACATATGCAGGCAGCAGCAAAACCCATCCTACTTTTAGTTCATTGGCAAAAATTTAAGCCAGTTCAGATTACATGGTGTTGGAAATATCCATATCCTTCTTAAGAAGCCCCAGGAACAGCAGTTACAGCATACGTGTTTGGATCTTGATTTGGCGGAAAAGCATATCCATTGCCACTATAGCCCTGGCCTCCATAGTATGCACCATTCCAGTGGTTACTTTGATCTCCTCTCCACTGCCAAGAGAGACATATTATAAAATATTAAAAAAAAAAAGCAATCAAATGAGAAAATAAACCAAATAGAGCGGATAAATATGAGGAAGAAGGGAGCGGCTGGGAGACCTTAGGGCTTTAATATCTGTTATCGCGACAATGACTAGTTGTCCTACATAGACTAATACTTGAGAAAATATTGAACAATTGTAAAAAATTGTAGATAAAACTCAACACTACAAGTTTTCAAGTCATGAAAGACCAACCGGTGTAGGAAAGTGGTAAAGGTGCAAGTGGTATCAACCTCTAAAAAACATCAGTAATTATTCTTGCACCCCTGAAAGCAAGCTATACGTGTACTTGACAACAGAAACCAAGTGCAAATCACATTGATATTTCCCAGAAAAAATTATGCAAGTGAGAGAAAAGGAAACAAGTCACTTAACGAGCACTTTACTTTGATAAAAGTGAGAGAAAAAGAAACAAGTCACATAACTATGAATGTGCACTTAGATTTGATCGAATTACCTGTTTGTTCCCAGGACTGCGACCCCAAGAAAGACGGACTGTTTGCTTGCCAATAACAGTCCCTTGTAACTTCTGCAATGCCACCTCAGCATCCTTTCTATTAACATAGACAACACAGTGCAGTCATCAAATGGCTACAGAGATCATAATTAAATAGTTTAACATGAAGACAAATAGACATATATCAATCCTTGAAACTTTGGTCACATCACTTGTAAATGTTCTCCATTCAAGGCTTCATAATTAGTCAGCTGAAATGAAACAAATTCTACAATAATGACAATTGCGTCTCTACAAGATAAAACTTCAATTGTGGTGAAGGAACAAACCTGTTTGCAAATTGTACAAACCCACATCCCTTACCAACAGGTATTTTAACTGAGAGAATTTCACCAAACTGAGAAAAAGGATCCCTGAGATCCTCATCACTGACATCAGAGTCCAGGGCCCCAACAAATATCTGCAACAAGACATGTGGTAGATGAGATGTACAGGCTTTGAATGATTATCAATGCAGGGAAAAGATGGACTCACAGTCGCATTACTGGACTCGCCATCAGATTGAGAACCTTGGACCCTAGCACCATTTGATGCAGGTCCTCCAGCCAATATGAGAGCTAATCAAAGAAAAGGGGGAAATTCCAAATCAATGACCACATAGAAAGGATAATGATATACTAGACTGCTTTCGATAATAATTTTAGCCCATTAGCAATGACTAACATAGGTCATTCATTTAAACATAAGCATGATTTATTAATTAAATGTTCCCTCCAACACTGCAGTTGAGAAAATATCCATTTAAAAAAAAAATTTGTTATAACCATTGATATCACCCGTAGAGGATCACTCAAAGGTTTGATATTTCATATGAAAGTTAAAATTTTGGACTGCAACACTACAAATTCACCAAAACATAAAGCCACCAGAACATGAATAAATAAGATGATACAAATTACAATAAAAGTTGGCTACAAGCACAACATTTGGGCTATTATATATCTGAGGATAAATTTTATTCCGCCACCCTAAATGTTAGGACTTGTCATACAAGCAGACCCTTTGGTTCAACAAATGAACAAAGAGCTTTTTTGCCAGGAGGTTTCTAATAGATTTTACATAACCCCAAAGGGAGGACTTTGATAAATTCTTGAGGAGGTTTATGATGATTTTCAAGATCTCGGAATTTTTCTGAGAAACTTATAAAAGCGGCAAGGGAGGGTGTGGTCTTTTATCTAACCTCGGGAAAGGAACATGAACCATATAAAATCCTTTGATTAAAAACATAGTTTTAAAACTCCATTTGAGGGCGCCGTCTCGTGGACGCGGTGCGTTGAGGCTGTCGCCTCAAGCCGAGTTTTCAACAAGCCCACCTCAAAGGCCTCAGGCGGCCCGCCTCATGACACCTCAAGTCGAGGCGTCCTCCACAAAACGCCTCGACCCAAAAGCCCTAAAATTACTTTTTTTTTAAAAAAAAAAAAAATTTAAGTCCTAACTTGAGCTTCTTTATAGACTAAAAAGATACATAAAATAAAATTTTCAATTTTGAAATCCTAACCAGCAGTGTTGTTAACCACATTGACAGGGTAACTAGACCCTGATGATTCACCGAAAATGGCAAAATAATTATTATTTTAAAAATAAACAACATTTACTATTATATATATTTATTAGTTATAATTATTATTATTAAATTTACTTATGATAAAAATGATGATGAATCTTTGGAGGATGACACTGGATCCACATTTCATGCTATTAGACACAAATGATAGCCTATTTAGAGATAAGCGATCATTTTATTTCATGAACCTATTTTTTTATGTTTCATTTTGTTTAGTTCGATGAATGCTTTTATGTATTAGTGGATATAGATTTGTTGTGGATGATTTATTTTGATGTTTTTAGTTTTTTCGTGTTCGAACAGAGGCTATCACCTCAACCGAATCGAGGCTGTACGCGTCGCCTCACGAGTGAGACCGCCTCGCACTGCATACCGAGTTTTCGAACCTTGATTAAAAATGAATTAAGGATAATAAACATAAAAGAAAACAATGGATGCATGCATTAATGGGTAGACAAAACACTCTTACTATAAGAGAGTTTAAATGTTGTTCAAAGGGGAAAAAATGTAATAATCAAGCAATGTTGGTTCATTCAATTTCATCCTTTTTAAACTAATCACAACATGGAGATATAGCCTATCACACGATTCACAGCAAGCTGCTATTAGCAAAGGTTGATCATTTTTCATCATAAAGACCTAGATAAATATAAAAGTATTAAAAGAGAAAGAATGTAGACTAAAGACCAATACTAAAACAACAAAACTGAAACTAAATGAAAACAAGATCAACTCCAAAGCACAGACTAAAATAAAATCAAAGCTAACGCCTTCAGAGCTCCTAGGTTCAACAAGAATATATAATGCCAAAGTATAGCATACTGCATACCTTGGGAAGAATACTGTTGTTGATATCCAGAAACCTTTTTCGGGGTTGCAACATCTATGCGCATTGGCCTACTTGAACAATACGCACCATTCATTTCAGTCATGGCCCTTGACCTCTCATTTTCAACACCAAATCTCACAAAACCATAACCTTTTGAACGTCCAGTATTCGAGTCAATGATAACTTTGGCTCCTTTTACAGATGGATAATTACTAGAAAAGGTTTCCTGCAACATGCTATCAGTTACATCTGGAGCCAAATCTCCTACGAATATAGATAGATCAGAACCCGCTTCTGTTCGTCTTTCACCAGCGCTAAAGGTGGCCCAATTAAGTCGGAATGGCTGCTCAGTATTGGGCATTAGAGAACCAATATAGCTCTGCAAAACTTTCTCAGCTGCTGCACGTGAATAGAACTCAACAAATCCATACCCTTCCGACTGACCAGTTTGCTTGTTGCGGATAACTTTAACATTTAAAACCTGTAAATTTTGTGAAATCAACAATGGAGAACAAGGGTCAATCAATCATCTCTACGAACATGAGGGCGCCATAACTATCAAATTCATGAAAGCTGGCAACAGGATTGATGTTACACTGATGCACCATGAAATCATGAATGAAATTAAATGCCAGTCAAAATTTGACTTGCATTTAAAATGAAAGCATACAATTTATGAAAGAGTAGACAGGAAAGAACAGTGATCATGACATGCAATAGGACATATGTCTTTATATTAACCTCATAATTCACGATTATATTGTTGAACTGTCTGAATCCGAATCAAATAAACAACTTTGAAATGAATCCACAGTCCAGTAACCTCTGATCATTGTTTGCCCCATATTTACTATAAATGGAATCATCCTTTTAAGCTTGATTGGTGATTCATTGGGCGTACAGACTAAACTAGCCAATGAGCTATAGCCCTCTGTCACCCATAAACCAACTAAGGTAGCTGACACCACCAGGATATTTCCATCTCAAGAGCTTTCTATAAGTAAACAAATGTAAAAAAAGGCTTGCTCACCCCAAAAGGGGGTTGCAATCCATAACAAAATATATCATAATTGCAACCTAGCAGTGGTTGATTAGTGAGATTACAATAATCAGCCATCAATCGATCTACAAGTTACATGATTGGGACTACAATAACCAATCTATCTACCCAATTCATTCAATCACACAATTTGACCTTTTAATTACTATTAATAACAACAATGTCACAAGGACAAGTCAAATATCATTTATATGCTTAATATGCAAAGACAAGTCATATACCTTTTATATATTTTGCCTCTGATAGACTGATACCATAAAGTAATTCCCTCCCTCAAATAACAAAATTAACATCAGTTGACACTACCATAATTATGGACCTGGCTCAAACTGGCACCAATCGTGCACAAAAGCATTTAAGCATAACATTCATCAAACAAGATCCCACGACATAAAACTCGCAATTATAGTAAAGATCCAACTGATTTCAACCTCTAATCTTCTAAATCACAATATAATAGCAATTCCTTCAAAATTTCAAAAAAAAAAAATCCATTTTTTTCCAAACAAACTATAAATCTCACCTGCCCAGTATGCGAAAAACAATTATGAAGATAATTTTCGTCCATCCAATGAAACAAATCACCAATCCATATAGTCTTAGTCTCATCATTACTACTATTATTATTATTATTACTAGATCCGTTTTGTTTTCCATTACTCAATCCATGTTGCTGCTGCTGCTTTACGCCGCCGTTTTGATAATAGGAGTTACCACCGCCGTACTGCATGTAATGATGCGGATACATCATCATCTGCTGCTGTTGCATCATGGCCATCGCCGCCGCTGGATACTGCATCATGGCCATCCATTGCTGCTGGTGCGGCGGGACCCACTGGTACTGTTGCTGTGCAGCGGTCGGCGGCCCAGCTGTTGCTGCTCCGGCCGCCGTGTTCACATCTCCGCCGTTAGATTTACCCTGCTGCTGCTGCTGCTGCATCTTCACAGATCTTAAAGAACGAATATTAATTATCAAAATCAATCTCTCTCTCTCTGGGAAAAAAAAAAATTCAATTTTTACTCTGTGAAGAGCGAGTTAGAGAGAGAGATTCGAGAGAGTTGACAGAGAAGGTTGGTTTGAGGTTTTATAGGGAGGCTGCGGTTTTTGTGAGAGTGGGATCTGAGCCTCGGTTACATGAATCATCTGTCGTCCGTCACTCGTGGGCTCCATTCTCTGTGCTTACGTGTACGGCTCTGATGCAACCACTGTTTAAGTTAATTAATTAAAACTAATAGAATGTTAAATTTAGTAGTTAGTGATTTTTGAGTTTGATAATATTCTAGTTATGCATTTATTTCAATTTCAGCTGGATTAACAATGATTAGAGTTTATTTTAGGAGATCGTCATTTATTAATAAATTAATGGAAAATGAGATATTTTTTCTTCCTGTTTTTTCCTAATAAAATATTTCTATAAATAATCTTTATTTTGGGCAATATTAAAGGTAATTTTAGATAAATACACTTTTTTATATATGTCATAAAAAAGACTTGCATGAGAAATACGTCATTCATTAATATTTTGATAAATATATATTAAGTTTGAAATTAATTAATAACAAAACAATAAAGAAAAGAGAAAATTATTTATTAATATAGATATATATTTATTGGATGATTAAATTTAACAAGTCTCGTGAAAGTATTTTTTTTCATCTCATTAAATGTTTTCTTGTGTGTGTATTAAAAACAGTATAAGCAGTCAGAACTTGCCATGTGTGTATATATAAAAATAGTTTAAGGAGTCATAAATTGTCGATTAATTAACGATTTCTCGCCGGTCGTTATTA
The DNA here is from genome assembly GCA_019454045.1 of Zanthoxylum bungeanum. Lineage (NCBI taxonomy): Eukaryota > Viridiplantae > Streptophyta > Magnoliopsida > Sapindales > Rutaceae > Zanthoxylum > Zanthoxylum bungeanum. Next base: position 68,868 of record SKCR01046746.1, read on the forward strand.
GAGTGATCAGATTGAATGATGAAAATCATTGATTTGGTTTTTTTAATTGAAAATCGCCGACTTTGGTCCGATTAATTTCTCCCACATGCTTATTTAGAGTGATCTCTCATGTTTATTGTGTTTTTCCATTATTTTATATATAATGTTCAATATCAATATGGTAACATTAAGTTTTACGGTACAAATAAAATTATCGGAACCTAAAGTTTTCAATTTAATTATAAAATTAGAACACGAAGTTCTAACCTTATTAACTAATTTTAGATTACAACCCGAAGTTCTAAAACTACATCACAATTATATAACTTAAAAACCTAAAGATTAACCTTATTAATCAGAACCTGAGGTTCTGATATGAAACATTTTGTTTAGGATTCGATGCTCTAAATAATAATGTAAGACCGGAGCCTGAATTTATAGATCAACGAAATAGTTTTTAAGGGCGTAATTTTTTTTTTTGCATCATATGTATTTATGTGATTTTTTTTCTATTATATTTTTATTTTATATTAATTCTTTTAAATTATACTAGCTATATTATTATTGCTGTTAGAAGTTTGCAATAATAAAAAGAAAATCAACCTAAAGTTTAAGTTAGCTTATAATAAAATGCGAAAATAAATTTCTTTATATTCCCAGTAGTGATATTAATTCCCACTAAGTATAAATATAATAGAGAAACTCTGCTGTAACAAAGGAATAAGGCTCGGGTATGTGGAATCTTAACATTGTGAATAAAATTTTTAGTTTTGTATTGCTCTATTCGAATATGTTTTCTTTAAAATAATTTATTTTCATTTACTGCATACTTACACCTTTGAATTTTTATTCTAAGTTTGTTAAGATTTGAATTATCACTGACGTGATATGTTTATAATAAAAGATTATATCTTTCAAATATCATGAAGATATTATTTTAACTAATACAATGATTATGTACTTGATGAACACTAACACTAAACTTGTATCTTATTTGTGGATCTCATCGATCAATCTTCATGAAGATCTTTAGAAGTCATATAAATTTACAAAATAAATCGTTCGCTCTCAAAAAAGAAAAGAAAAAAAAAAAAAAAAAAAAAAAAAAAAAAAAAAAAAGGGGAGGTATGCCTACTTGATAGTTTTACTATACTCTTTTTCGAGATAAAAATATTTCTTGAATTTAATATTAATTAAAGATTCTGGAAAAGTCATTATCCTATTAGCATGTGAAACTAAATTATACATAAAAAAAATATTTGTATTCAATTAGATCCACTAGAGATATTGTTTGCACAATTTTTTGTCAAAGAGCGTGTAAGGTTCAAACCTCCTGAGACAAAGTCCCGGTAATGGGTGTTTGATTAAGTGAATAAACCTCCAAGGGGTACAAACACACAAGTTACAGTCTATGGATTACAAATCTACGAAAATAAAAATAAAATGCTCAAAATGTGTCTTCATTTTGTTCTCTCTTTTCTTCTTCCTATAGGGGTTTTATGGCGCAAATCCGGTAACGCAGCGGAACCGTGGAAAATCAAAATTTTTCCAATTTCAAAATTTTTCACATATCAATTAAATAAACTTATTTATTTAATTGTCCAATTATTAAATTATGAAATATTACACAAGAAATCAAATTTTTATATAATTACCGAATTGCCCCAAAACTTAGCATTTTGTTCATTTTAGTCTTAAATTGTTCAAAACAATTTTGGATGACTCTAAATCATTTCTAATATGAATTTAACATGTCTTACACATTGAATTCAAATTGCAACAAAAAATCCCAAAAATCTTGCCCAAGGCCGAGAGCCTGGATTAGTGGGCAAAATATGCATTTTGCACTTTTTGTGTTCAAAACACATGAAGATGAAATCCAATCAACACAATAATTTATATGCATCTATACACATCCAAATACACAACATAAATGAAAAGCCCAAATTTGGAGATGGTCTTAAACCCTAATTTTTCAATTTCACCAAATTGGACAAATTAGACCAAATCAATTAAATCCAACACTTCAATCAAGTTTCTATAACCCCAATCAAGCCTCACCCCAATGAAATAATTATATAACAATTCTAGGTCAATTAAGAGTGGATCAATACTCTAGAATGACAATTAGTTTCTCAAACCATCAAAAGAATGCATATTAACTCATTAGTAACATTCTATGATCTTTATACATGCATAACCCTATCATCAAACTTTCATCCAACAAAAACACGAAGAATAAAGAATAGAAAAACATGAGAACATCATAGTACGTAGCCTAGAACTCAATGAACATTTTCTTATCTAATAGTAAGTTGGAGAAACTACTAAAAATCCAAGCTTTTCTTGTTTTCCTTTTTCTTTCTCTCAAGCTTCTTTGTTTTCTATCAATGGAGTTTTTGATAAGTGTTTTTAAGTTAATGAAACCCTAAATTAAAAGAAACAATATATACCTCCTACATTAAGGCATGACCGAAAATGGATATATTAAAATATCAAGATATTTTCTTTTTGTTTCATTTAATAATAACTTGCAAACTTGTTTTAATGATCATTACACTTTAATGATATATTCAACTAAGTCAACAATTTCAACTAAGTCATTAAAGTAAATATCATAACTTTAAAATATTTTATTTTAATTAATTTAATCATTTAACAATTAATTAATTAATTAAATACAAATATATCAAATATATGATTATATTTACATTAAATATCAAATACATATATATTTATGATATTAGTCAAATATCTCAATTTGACAATTAATTAATGTGTATTTGAATTAATCTAACATTAAATGCAAATACACAAAAATTAAACTACTCTATAAATAATCAATATTATTTATAAATTTTACTTTAGTGCTCCACGAGTATATTTCATTAGTGAGACTCTCTAGATTCAGGTATATCCGTCACAAAATCCAATTTCGTGTCCATAATTTATTCACCTGTAAATTATGACGACCACAGATAAACTTGCTGAATCATACAGGTCGAGGTCATGGAAAATGTATAATTCCTCCGTCATAGGGATCCGGATATATCCTAAAGATATAGATGTAAACGTCAAATCTATATAGGGATAATCCCGTCGACGTCTCTATTAGCAATCTCTAAAAGATAACACTTAGAACTGACTTCTAAAGTGTACCACGGGCCAATGATTTTTATCTGATTGCTAATCATATAAACTACCTATGCTCTGTACACAGAATTGACGGATCCTATCTCGATACTCACATGACACCCTGAGGATCTATCAACACCCAACGAACATGCGGAGGTCTGATCTAAATAGATAGTTGACGTGACTGCCATCTAAGTGTGGAAGGTGTCTCATGCGCCCACAGTGGTATCTCAAGTCGAAGAATCACAAGTGCTACTCAACCCGAGAAGATTCTTATTGACGTTGGTGTACCATCCATTAAGAATATTCGGTGAGTCGTTCAGTGTTTATCTGCTATAAACATATACACGTCTATACGAGTCTCCAAGACTTATGGTTCATTGAGAAACCATTGGAATCATATATTCCAGTATAAGACATGTACTGGTCTCAACGGGTTTACTATACTGACCAAGTAGTGTAAACCTTGACCAGGAACTGTCTGAGAATGATAATGTCATGATACAACTCAATGTTAGTTGCGACGCTTTTGCAACAACATCATGACTAGTCATTCTAAGATCATTACGTCTTTACCATATTAAAATATACATTATATTATAGAATCTGCTTATATTATTTAAAATAATAACGTTTTACAGTAGTATTCTCAAAGAAATACAACCAGAAATTTGCGCTCTGAGCACCAATCCCAAAAAAATCTCCCACTTGTTATAGTGCCAATATCGATTGTATCTAATACTCATCGACTCCACGTGTTTATCAAACAACTTCAGAGGTATGGCTTTCGTTAACGGGTCCGCTACATTATCTTCACTCGGTACCTTACACACGATAATATCCCATCGCGATAAAATCTCTTGAATGATGTGGTACTTCCGTTCCACATGCTTCAACTTCTGATGCGTCTTTGGTTTCTTTGCTTGCACAATGGCTCCGGTATTATCACAGTATAACGGAATAACATTCTCGATACTTGGGACAACTTCCAATTATGTGATAAAATTCTTTATTCACACAGCCTCCTTTGCAGCTTCATAAATTGCAATATATTCCACCTCAGTTATCCCGAAGGCCACTACAGTGGCCTCTTTTACGCGAACAATTCATTTAGCATATTTGCGGGGTACGGTTCGTTATTTTGGGCCACTATGCCGAATTTCCTACTGCATCCAGCACCCTAGTTGGCCCGTAATTTCCTTCATACATGAAGTATTCGGCCGAATTTATCTCTGATGCGAAGGGCTTGTTATCGGCATGTACTATTTATACTTCATCTTTCTAATTCCAAAAAACCAGACATTGATGAAGGGATGAAGGAATGCATTGGCTGCCGTGGATCCAGTCTCATCCCAAAAGCATGTTATATGTGGTTGGTCCGTCTATAAAGAAAAACACTACTGTCTTTATAGTGCTTCCTACCTGTAAATCTAGTGGGACGACAAATTTGGCTGTCGTTGCCCTCCATTGAAACTTGTAAGCACCACCTCCGTAGGGATGAGATTGTCCTACGATTTTGCTAATCGCCCCAGAATTCTAATCGGGACTGTATTGGTGGCTGATCCATTGTCGATCAACACCTTGGTGATGGGTATTCTGTTTTCCTTTGCTTTCACATACAACGGTCGCAAGTGCTTTGTCATTTGATGTGGTGGTTTTGGAAACGTCACTTTCCCTGACATTCCTACCTCCATCGTTTATTCACTGCTGGCATTCGCCTAAGGTGACTCTTCCTCCTTGTTCCATCCAGAAGGTGGCAATGTGTTCGGCGTTCCATATGAGACATTATTGATAAACATTCTCCACTTTTCCGCCCTAGTCACGACCCGTTTTACGTTGGACATTTCGTATAGGATGAGGTATGGAGATCGCCCCAATTTCTCTCCCAATGTCGCGACTGTAGGATTTTCGGCTTCATATAATTCTCTTAGAAGCCGATTTTATGATATCCCCCTCCTTCGTGATTCGATCTTGATATCTATTTCTTCCTATACATCATTCAGTTCCTCATTTGAGGCCTCTCTATGTGTTATCACGGGTACTGCGAATTCTATCTCATCACCGTCGTAGACATCTTCATTATTCTCAAAGCTCTCATTGTTTTCCCTCTTGAACTTTTCGGATAACAAGTAATGATTAGCCATAGCTGGAGGCATACTACCAAACTGAATAACAATAGGGGGTCCCTCATCATCTGTCTCATCTCGTTTTCACCGATCAAATTTGGTACGCTCTTTACGGCTCACATCTATCTCTTCTCTGTCACTACTTTTCTTACTGCTCACATCCGACTTCTCCCTTATATGGGCACTATGGCCTGTGGTGACTTTTTATTCACCTTGCTGGCACATCATACGACCATAGTTTCTTTGGTGACATCTCAATTGTGTCCTTGTCATTTCATCCACATGAGGATAATTCTTCCATGGCCGTTAGCAAGAGTATGGTTGATGGTACGAATACCATATATTGGGCCAATGAATTTTCGGCCTAAACGTCCTTATATTTTGGATGAAGTTTGAATATTTGCCATAAAACCTTGGTGCGAAGGTTTTTGGTTGCCATGCTACCGGCTCTTTCTTCACTGGCTTTTCACAGGTATCTTCCAGTTCTTTCATCCACTCTATACTGTTTTTGCACCGTGCACACAAATTTCATGGATCCCTCATTTCTTGAGGTGCTTCAATCCTTTCAAGAGCGCTTAGACGATGACCATCCTGATCTTCATCTAGGACTAGTTTGAATTTTGGCAAGTTCATTTTGATCATATTTAATTCGATCGGCTTTGGAAAATGGTTGTCGTCCACTGCCATCTTTTTTTGAATGTTATTCGTCTAGACTCTATGACATCATGCAAAACATTCCGAAAAACTAGGAAATTGTTAGCTGAGTGAGACTATGCATTATGCCACTTATAATACTTTTTATCACCGATTTGTTCAGTGCTTGCCAGTTTGTGGCGGTCGCTCAACCTAATTTGCTTATCTTTATATAATTGGTCGAATATGGCATCGACTTTCGAGATATCGAAAGAGAAGTTCCTACTCTTTTTATCGTTCTCTTTTTTGGCCCGAGGTTCAGCCCACATCTTGAAGACGTACGACTTCCCTTTAACTAATTCGGCCAAACATAAGTCGGCCGATTCGATGTCCACTTTGCCTATTTCATAGTTGATATTCCTGTAATAGGTTCCCTTGCTAGAATTTTTCATTTGCTTCTCCTCCTTTAATAACCGTTCATATCGTACCACATTAGTGGTGAGTTGGGGGAGGTCCCAGAATTCGCGATCTTGAAATTTCTTTTTTAGATCGAAATTATGACAGCTTTGAGCAATTCTCACAAACTCTTTTTCTGGCAGAGGCACGTAACATTGGCCTCTAGCCGCTTTGTACCTTTGTAAAAATGTCTCGGCCCATTAACCTGACAACTGTCTCTAATTTTCCAAATCGGCTAAGGCCACTTCAGATTCGGCCTTATAGAAATATGCATGGAACATCTGTTCCATTTGCTGCCAATTTTCCATCGAATTGGGCGGCAGGCTTACATACCAGGAGAAAGCTACTCCTGACAACTAGTCATGAAATAACCTCAACTTATGGAAATCGTTCATTTCTCCACACTGAATGGTAAATCGCCATATGTGTTCTATGGTAAAAACTTCCCCAAACCTTGTAAACAGAGAAAATTCTGGTATTTTGTAGTTCCTATGCCATAGATACGCTACATTAATCCAATCTAGATATGGATTTTGGTATCTTGGCCGAATTGGCCTCACCCTTAGATTGAATTGATTCTGAAGAATCTCGGTCATCTGTTCTTTCAACATATCATTTTCATTGAATGGCATCGCTACGGGTGGTGGTTGTGGTCCTCTCACAAATGGGACATATTCATGACTTTGCCCTTGTAAACCTTGGGGCAACACTACTTCATATTGTACCATGTTTGGCCCTAAGTGTGGGTCATTGCCTCCAGGACTTATTCCCCCTCTGGGTATTGTAGGGGCAGTAACTCCTGGCGGAGGGACATTACTTGGACCAGCTTCCTGACTGCTTGGTGCAGGAGGAGGTGTAGTCCACAGTAAGGTTGTCCCCTCATTTACATATTTGGCCATTAACTCATTCAATGAGCTTAGGTGTTTGGCTATATTTTCGTAATGTGAGTTACTAGTCGAAGTAAACTTATCTATGATGTGAGCGTTTTGAAGCCTAACTTGTTCGACAACATCCTGGGTAAACTCGCAGAATAAGGCGCGAACCGCGTTAGGGATGAACTCTCGCATAGTGTCATATCGGCTAGCTTCCGCTAGACCCTCGAAATGGCTTACTACAGTTGGAACATGGGGCTGGTTGGTTTTCTCCAGTCCCCATTCCTCTGTACTCGAGTCAGTTTGAGTGTTTCTTTTCGGAGGCATTTTCACTTTTTACACCAATCCTCCCACTGTGGTCGCTAAAAACTGTTTGCATAATTTTTTGTTAAAGAACATTTAAGGTTTAAACCTCCTGAGACAAAGTCCAACAAAGGGTATTTGATTAAGTGAATAAATCTCAAAGGGGCACAAGCATATAAGTTACAGTCTATGGATTATAAAGCTATGAAAATAAAAATAAAATGCTCATAGTGAGTCTTCATTTTGTTCTCTCTTTTCTTACTCCCACGCTTGAGCTTTTTATAGTGAGCCTCCGTTAACTGCTTGAACGGTTTTGCTTTTCTTGGTCCATGAACTTCCACGTTTCATGCTTACAACTGCTGGATCATGCATCTAACTGCTGAGTTCTTGTAACTGCTAGATCATGCATCTAACTGTTGCGTTCTACATGAAAACTGCCAGATCGTGGGTGGTTGCGGCCTAACTGTTGTTAGTGTTCCTAGAACATGCCAAGGATCTAATAAGCATGAAAGTGTGTGATAAAGATCATTATAATTTACGGAATATACTTACAATGAACATATTGGAATTTAAAAATTTGAGATGAGAACTCCAAGCTTTGAGTGATGATTCCAACCCTTGAGTTAGTTTCCCTATCATCTTTTTTGATTCCTTGAAGTGCTAGCGTGATTGATTTTGCAACAAAATCAAAGAAGAAAGGAGAGAGTTCACGCTACTTAGGGTTCCAAGTCTTAGAGTTTTTTGTGTGTTCTATTACCAAAATGAGAGAGAGAATGCTTTTGGTGAAAACTAATTTACCCTTTTCACCTAAACAAGGTGGTTGGGTAAATGGTTTCACCAAAACCATTCCAAGGTGGTTGGGAAAGTTGGTGGTATGGCATAAATGCCAACTACTCTCTCAACATTCACATGTGAAGTGGGCCCCACATTTTGAATTCAAAATTCAAATGGTTTCTACGAATATTTACCGCAGCTCGGATCCGTTCAACCCGATTAAATGAATTTTCGTCGCTAAATAATTAAATCTAATTTAATTAAATAACGATGCCTCGTAGCCGTTTACGAATTAATTCTATATTAATCCGTTCGCATGTATTAAAGTCCGACTTTAATTTCGAGTTGAAATCTAATTCCAATTAATATATCCAACATATTAATTTTAGCTCATATCAATAAATTAAATAGAAAAATCAAATTTAACTATTAAATTTATTTTACCGATTAATTCCAAATTAATCGCGCTCTCTCTTTCGAACACATTTAATCCCAAATTAAATAATGCCTCAATTAATCCCAGATTAATTTTCTCTCTTAATTAATCCCAGATTAATTCTAATTTAAATCAACTGTCATCGGTGAATCTTTGGGAAGCGACCCAAAAGACCTCTGGATATGTTGGCAGTAAATCCGGTTATTGGACTATCTGATTAAGTACGTACCTCGTACTACGTGCTAACCGATTTACAAGACATTGTTGGCTTCTAGCAAAGCACTGTACCTTCCCAATTCTCCAGAAATATTCTTACAGGAATATATAATCTATGTCAGACGTAGAATACGTAGTATTGCGTATTGCGATCCAGTATCAGATATCACATGCAAGGCCTGAGGCTGGAATAGTGTATGCCCCGTACAAAGCATATATCGGATCACAATCAACTAGTCTCTTTAATCGAATAATCATGACGTTTTCATATTATTCCGATGGTGGCAACACATTAGAGTACTAGTTGTGTATCACTGCGTGATCATCATCTTCATATGACTGAAGTGATACTTCCATCTTGACACCACATCCAATACTCTACGATTCTCAATAAGCTGAGAAGAGGCATACACAGAACCTGTTATAGTCCCGGATGACCAAAACTAAAGCGTTTGATTGTCGCAAGTATTAGAGATGTAAGTCTCAGGTTAAGACCAAATACATCTACCCTGATTCGAATTCCCATAGACACATTATCATACAACCAATGGGATTCTGTGGGGTCTATCCGGAGCGAAGCTGTTTCCGTACCATCAGTAAACACAACCTCCTATCACACTCGCATAAGTATCCAATACTTAAATATATAAAAACTATGACGTTATGCTCCCACAACGCGCACAAGTACAATACTAGTCTATTCCACATTATCGATGTCCAGTCTCGATAATACTATGACTAGGGATATTTAATGATTAAACCTTAGTGGATTGATATTGTCTTATATCTTATAATCCAGAACTAATCATAAGGACTTTTATCATTTATATATTCAAGTAATCTAATTACAAATGATAAAAGAACAGTTTCCTTTGTCACACAGTTAATTTGTACAACAAAACCATGTTCTGTACAAATAGTGATGCTATGGGTCATAATTGTCCAACAATCTCCCACTTGGCCTATAGCCAATCACTCAAGTGTCCTACACCTGAACTATGTACTGGTCGCTTAAACTTCTGCTGAGAAACAAGTTTCGTTAGCGGATTTGTAAGGTTATCATCTGATGCGTTTTATTCAATCATCACATCGCCACGATGTATGATCTGACGAATCAGATGAAACAGTCGAAGTATATACTTGGATCGTTGATAAGACGGTGATTCTTTAGCCTGTGTTGTAGCCTAGCTCAGCTACTAACAGATCTATACCTAATCCAATTAGGAATTTTAATAGATCCAAAATTCTTCCTTTTTGCTGCCTCAACTGCAGCAATGTTCTGCTTTTGTTATTTATTCGGCAACAATATCTTGCTTGGAAGATTTCCAGCTCACTGTTCCGTTATTCAAACTATATAGTACTCTTATTGTGACTTAAAGTCGTCTTTGTCGGTTTGGAAACTTAAAACGGTGAACCTAGTCATTTCAAGTTCTCATTCTCCATAACTTAAGAAAACATCCTTAGTTCGTTTAAGATACTTAAGGATGTTCTTAACATCAATCCAGTGACTATCACCTGGATTAACCTTATAGCATCTATATATGCTCAAAGCATATGAGACATCAGGTCATATACATTTCAAAATATACGAACACTGACAGAGTGTCAGCAGCTTTCTAGATCTATCTTAGTAGATCTTTATTCCTAGAATGAAGCCTGCTACTCCCAAGTATTCCATGGAGAATTTAATGAAAGCCAAGATTTCACCGATTATATTATGGGAATGTTATTTCCAAGAAATAATACATCATCTTTATATAGGACAATCATTTTCAGTGCGCTCCACTAACCTTCTAATATACACAAGAATCATCATCATTTTGAATTAAATCATATAACATTATGATTACATCAAAACGATGGTTCCAATAATTCAATGCTTGTTTCAATCCATAAATGGATTGATTTAACCTGCAAACCTTGTTTGTTTGTTTTGGTACGACAAAACCGTCAGGATGTTGATAAACATTCTCCTAAAGGTTTTCGTTTAAGGAAAGCGGTTTTGGCGTTCAGCTGCCATATTTCATAAATGAAACATGCAGCATGAGCAAGCATTATCCAAATAGATTTAATCATAACAACAAGTGAAAAAGTTTCATCGTAGTCGACACTATGTCGTTGACGATACCCTTTCTGTACAAGCCTAGCTGTGTATATTTGTATGTTAGCATCCATGTATGTCTTCCTTGAAGACTCATATAGTACTAATAGGCACAATAACTTTTGGTACATCAACCAGTATCCAAACTTATTTGGTATACATAGAATCCATTTCGGACTTCATGGCACTTTGCCATAAAAGGGAGTCGATACCTTGTATCACTTCCTCATACGTAGTCGGTTCATTATCCTCCATAAGATTGACATCTACATGAGGTGAGATCAGAAACCCATACCTCCCAGGTTGTTTTCTGACTCTCTCCGACCTACGCGGTTCTTGTGTATTCGAAGATTATTGGTACAGTTTCATCTCTGATGAACTGTTGGTGTTCCGTGAGGATTCGGTACCTGGAATAGTATTACTCTGTTTTTCAACGAGTTTTACTTTCTTCCCACTTACCATTGCATATAAGTGTTCCTCTTAGGGAAACCGCATGGAGAGCAACAATTATATTGTTCTCTTGTGAGTTGTATGAGTACTATACTTTGGTTTACTTAGGTTAACCAATTACAAATAAGCACTTATCCGATTTGGGTTCTAGTTTGGTATCATCCAAACATTTAGTGTGTGCCCAGCATTCCAAATCTTAAGGAATGTGAAACCTGATTTCTTTCCTGTTCATATCTAATATGAAGTCTGTCTAACAGATTTTCATGGAACCTTATTCAAAATAAACATTGCACTGTTTAATGCGTATCCTTAGAAGGAAATTGGTAGCTCAGAGTGACTCATCATCAACCTCATTATGTCCAACAAAGTTCGATTTCTCTGTTCGGACACACCGTCAAATTGAGGTGTCCCGGGAGGAGTCCACTATGAAAGAACACTATATTCTTTCAAGTAATCTTGAAACTCATATGTTTAAGTATTTTACACTAAGGTCCAACTGTAATGTTTTTAATACTTTTAATGGTCTGTTTTCTTACTTCGTGTCAAAACTCTTTGAATTACTCAAAAGTTTCTGACTTGTGTTTCATAAGATACACATAACCGTAACGCGATGCCACATCCGTAAAGGTTACGAAGTATTCATATCCATATCTAGCCTAGCTAAACATGAGCCCACTTACATCACCATGAACGAGGGCTAACAGCTCGGTGGCACTTTCACTTTTACCAAGTAAAAGGTGTTTTAGGCACTTTGCCTAATAAACTAGATTCGTAGACATCATTTGAATTAGAATCAAATCCGTCCTAGTACCCACTCTTCGAAAGTGTGGATATACTTATCTTGTTAATGTGTCACATACAATAATACCACAAATAAGTCTCATCTGATTAATTCAGTTTGAGCTATTTGTTTATCATGTTATATGTTTGAGATCCATTTATATTCAAAATATAAACACTGTTATTCACATCTAATGTGTTTATCTCAATATCATTTTTATAAACAAAACACTTAGTGTTCTAGAATATAAAGGCATACCCATAACGGGTTAAAGTAGATATAGAGATAATGTTCCTAGTCAAACTAGGTACATTGTAACAGTTTCCTAATTTAAGTACATGCCCAATGGGCAGTTCCAAAACTTAGGTTCTCACAGCCAAAACAGCGACTCTTGTCCCGTTTCTGATTCGCAGGTCAATCTCACCCGAAGTCAGTATCCTGCTAATCAGCAGATCCTGCGCATCAGTACATATATTTATGTACCACATCCAGTATCTAAAATCTAATTTTAAAACCAGTAGTGAACATGTTTATAACAAACATCCTTGAAATCAGAGCCTTGCCCCGTCTTCACTTCTTTCACGTCTGCCTTGTCCATACGGCAGTCATGCTTCCAACGACCCCGTTTTCCACAGTTTCGGCAGACATCTTGGGATATGTCCTTTGTCTTTCCTAGAAGATTGTGACGAATTTTACCTTGCCCTTTTCTTCATATCCCTAGAAGTCTTCTGCCAAGCCTTGATCTTCTGGGATGTTGAAGTGAGATACGCCTTGCGCTCATTGCCTTTTTGCAAACACTGGCTCTGTCTCTTTGAGCATAGCCATTAACTCTCCAAGAGTTTTCTATTGCATTTAGTACTTCTAAGATCCAAAATAGATCTATGAAGATCATTTCATTTCAACATCATAGTCTTCTGCCAAGCCTTGATCTTCTGGGATGTTGAAGTAAGATACGCCTTGCGCTCATTGCCTTTTTGCAAACACTGGCTAGTCTCTTTGAGCATAGCCATTAACTCTCCAAGAGTTTTCTATTGCATTTAGTACTTCTAAGATCCAAAATAGATCTATGAAGATCCTTTCATTTCAACATCATAGTATAAGGATCTAATCCTTAGTTTTGACGAAGAAATTAAGGAGTCTTTGTGACAAGCATAACGGATTGAGCACTAAAGTTTTCATCATGATGAGTCTTCCAAAGCTCATGCTCCACTATTTGCTCAACTCCGGGCTTAGGCGCGAAAGGTCGCTCTATCAATAGAGTAACTTCTCAACTCCCAGGACTATCCTGAGATTCGTTTCCCATTCTAGAAAATTACGCCGTTAAAGATATTTTCACCTAGGATTATGTTCTTTGACGCTAATCTTTCAGTTATCTTGATTACTATAGTCCAACTATCTAATCAACGATTTCGGGTACAATCTAATGTAATGATTACTATAGTTTAACTATATAACTAATTACACTTTGATTGGTTAAATTCAAATATATATTGATTACTATAATCCAATTATATAATCAACTATAAATGATCGGTAAAATTCAAATATATTGATTACTCTAATCCAATTATATAATCAACTATAAATGAAGTAGTTTGAATACAGTCCAACTGTTTAATTAAAAATAACAATTGAATATTAGTCCAACTAACATATTTATTAAATGACGAAAATTGAAATGAGCGCGTATTGGCAAGTATCTAAACGAAATTGCAAATTTAATACTTGCCTCCCACTATTTTTCGGCGAGCCTCTAACCCTCTGTTGAGTACTCGGGAAACCTAGTTTCCTAGTGGGCTAGGACCCTGTTAAATAACACACAACCTTGACTTTGGCCAACAAGCTATATGATATTTAACTAGGTAGATCTCTAAGATCAATTGGATCTCATCCAATTCCTAGATCCGGTAGATGGACCTCCAAGTCCGAAACATATATATAATATATATGCCAATATATCCAATATATTTGCCTAACCTTTTCCTCTGAATCAACTAAGCCTTGGCTTTGGCACAACAAGCTTAATGATTCCAGTCAAGCGGGACCCATTGACTTGGAAAGCTTCATAATCCATGTCGTTGAACAAGAAGTGATCTTGAATTTGGCCAACAAATCACAACTTGCCCAAAGCATGCGATATGAAACAAAGCCTTCATGATTCAAACACATCATCGATGGACAACGGTCTTGACTTTGGCTAACAAACCAATGCCAATCTTGGATCTTGAGAATGAATCATTCAATGGAAGGAAAACATTTAATATTTGTTGAGGGCTTTTCGCGTAATTGGCAACCAATTAGTTATATTTGATTAGGTCTCATCATACACCCTTAAGTATGCATTCTAAAAGCATAATAAGGCACGGTAAATAAATTAATAATGATATATGGATAGATATCTCATAAATTATTCCTATAACAAATCACACCATTTCCTCTCCCCGGCTAGAACTATTCTAACTTCTACCAAATTACATAATACAATAAAGAAACCTCATTAATATTGAGGGGAATAGGTGATAAGAGAATTACAAAGAGAAAAGAGATAGAAGGCTGGACACGCAGGTCCAATTAATAAATTCTAAAATTATTATAATTTCCAAAATTGCCCTCACCCTTCTAATATCCATCCGATATACATTATTCATACAACACATTCATGTATTCATACAAAGCATGTTATTCGATCAATCTAATCCAATTAATTAATCTTTGAATTAATGACCATCCAATGTTCAAACAACGATTTGATTTACGCGAGTCTAACTCGTTTAAGAATAAATACTTTTAAGTACGTATTCTTGAATTATATCGAACTACAACTTTAAATCTAATTTATTTGTATTCAATACTAATTCAAATTTAATTCCAAATTAAACACTTACACTTATTTATATGCCTTAAAGACTTGGATTCTAAATCCAATCTTGATGGGTCTCAAAGGCCCAATAACATCCAATGCCATTTTAATTAAAGTCCAATGAGCTTTTAATTGATTCTTAATGCATGGGCTTTGGCCATAATGGATCAAACCCAAAATACCAAGGCCCAATAGGAATCACCCTATTGCCAACAAATCAATTTAGGCCATTAGGCCCAATTAAATTCTTTAAAGGGCCAAGTGATGTATGTGGACTTTATGGAATTGGTTCTGGACCCAATTGGATCCAATCCAAAAGTCCAAAACCAAACTTGGTCAAACCAAGACCATTAAGCTCAAATACACACTTTTAGCCCAATAAACTTTAAAAAGCCAATTATTATAATTTTAATATTCCAAATATTTTAATTATTATAATTAAAGTGTATTAGCCATGATTAATTAATTAACCTTAATATTTCCAAAACATCAATTAACTAATTAATCATGTATAGTTAATCAATTTATGCTCAACACAAATTGAAGCAAAACATATCATTTTCATGCTCAACATGCTCTTTGAATTTAATATAAACATTATTGACTTTGATTCCAATCTAATCAAACTAACAATAACATTTATTCATGTATTTAAACACATCCAATGTTGTAAAAAATTAAAATTCAAAGTGCAATGAACTGTCATGACTTTTGGCCAAATGAGGAATTTTATAAATTTTTGATCCAATCATTTATCTCAAATCTAATCATGCATAACTCTAAGTTATCATATTCTAAGTATACTCAAACAATCAATTTGAAGAAATCATGCACAAAACATAAAAACCCCAAATTAAAGTCTCAAGAACCCTAGAATTTTTCTTGCTTAAAATTGGCTCATGATACCATTGTTAGTGTTCCTAGAACATGCCAAAGATCTAATAAGCATGAAAGTGTGTGATAAAGATCATTATAATTTGTGGAATATACTTACAATAAACGGATTGGAATTTAAAAATTTGAGATGAGAACTCCAAGCTCCAAGCTTTGAGTGATGATTCCAACCCTTGAGTTAGTTTCCCTATCACCTTTGTTGATTCCTTAAAGTGCTAGCTTGATTGATTTTGCAACAAAATCAAAGAAGAGAGGGAGAGAGTTCACGCCATTTTAGGGTTCCAAGTCTTAGAATTTTTTGTGTGTTCTATTACCAAAATGAGAGAGAGAAGGCTTTTGGTGAAAACTAATTTACCCTTTTCACCTAAACAAGGTGGTTAGGTAAATGGTTTCACAAAAACCATTCCAAGGTGGTTGGGAAAGTTGGTGGTATGGCATAAATGCCAACTACTCTCCCAACTACCACATGTGAAGTGGGCCCCATTATTTGAATTCAAAATTCAAACGGTTTCTAAGAATATTTGTCGCGGCTCGGATCTGTTCAATCCGATTAAATGAATTTTCGTTGCTAAATAATTAAATATAATTTAATTAAATAACGACGCCTCGTAAATTTATTACGAATGCCGTTTACGAATTAATTCTAAATTAATCTGTTCGCATGTATTAAAGTCCGACTTTAATTTCGTGTTGAAATCTAATTCCAATTAATATATTCGATATATTAATTTTAGCCCATATCAATAAATTAAATAGAAAAATCAAATTTAACTATTAAATTTATTTTACCGATTAATTCCAAATTAATCGCGCTCTCTCTCATTCGAACACATTTAATCCAAGATTAAATAATGCCTCAATCAATCCCAGATTAATTTTCTCTCTCTTAATTAATCCCAGATTAATTCTAATTTAAATCAACTGTCATCGGTGATTCTTTGGGAAGCGACCCAAGAGACCTCTGGATAGTTGGCAGTAAATTCGATTATCGGACTATCCGATTAAGTGCGTACCTCGTACTACGTGCTAACCGAGTTACAAGACATTGTTGGCTTCTAGCAAAGCACTGTGCCTTCCCAATTCTCCAGAAATATTCTTACATGAATAAATAATCTATGTCAGCGTAGAATACATAGTATTGCATATTGCGATCCAGTATCAGATGTCACATGCAAGGCTTGTGGCTGGAATAGTGTCTGCTCCGTACGAAGCATATATCGGATCACAATCAACTTGTCTCTTTAATCGGATAATCATGACGTTGTCATATTATCCCGATGGTTGCAACACATTAGAGTACCAGTTGTGTATCCCTGCGTGATCATCATCTTCATATGACTGAAGTGATACTTCCATCTTGACACCACATCCAATACTCTACGATTCTCAATAAGCCTAGAAGAGGCGTACACAGAACCTATTAAAGTCTCAGACGATCAAAACTAAAGCGTATTGATTGTCGCAAGTATTAGCGATGCAAGTCTCAAGTTAAGACTAAATACACCTACCCTGATTCAGATTCCCATAGACACATTGTCATACAACCAATGAGATTCTGTGGGGTCTATCCGCAGCGAAGCTGTTTCCGTACCATCGGTAAACACAACCTCCTATCACACTCGTATAAGTATCCAATACTTAAATATATGAGAATTATGTCGTTATGCTCCCACAACGCGCACAAGTGCAATACTAGTCTATTCCGCATTATCGATGTCCAGTCTCGATAATACTACGACTAGAGATATTTAATGATTAAACCTTAGTGGATTGATATTGTCTCATATCTTATAATCCGGAACTAATCATAAGGACTTTTATCATTTATATATTCAAATAATCTAATTACAAATGATAAAAGAGCAGTTTCCTTTGTCACACAGTTAATTTGTAAAACAAAACCATGTTCTGTACAAATAGTGATGCTATGGGTCATAATTGTCCAACAACTGCTAGGTCGTACGATCAACTGCAACGCATGGTAATCGCCCTGAACGCTCTTCCTTTCGTCGTCCTGATTACAAATCGTTCTGTGGTTTGGTACTTTTTCGCCTTAATTGCTTTTCGTCCCTTATTAGCTCGTTCGTCATAGGGTGATTTTCTTCGCCAACAGATATGTTGAATTTCAAAGATATCGGACGAAATAGTTATCATATTGAGAGTCAAATATATAATTACTAACCAAACTATCTTCCCTTTGTAGAGATATTTATGAAATTATAATAATGTCATCATGTGATTATTTATTTAACAATTAAATAAATTTGATTAATCTAATTAATCTCAATTGGCCTAATAAATAAATAATCTTATCAAATAATACTTAATTATTGTAATTGAAAATTTTAATCTAAAATATTATTTATTATCAAACATGACTGGTTATCCAAGTACTCAACAAGTACACTTCATATTGTGAGATTCTCTAAGTTCATATACGTTCGTCATATAACCCCAACTCATATGTATGCAATTCGGTCACCTCCAAAATTGTGAAGAACACGAACTATTTTTCCGAACTATACAAATCGAAGTAATCACATATGTTTATCAATCGATTTGTTGTAGACTATTCGAGTTGTGCTTAAGAAACATAGATTATATCGTCAAGTTTCCAAAGTGTACATTTCATATTGTCGACATATCCACGGTTCTTTATAACTAATCAGAATACTATTTCTGACGTATATGCGATCAACTCTAGATGATCGGCTTTGGAAAAAGTCTTAAGAATCGTGACTCATAAACATGGATACCTAAACCCCTTATGGTACATATTCAGGCCGACTAATCCTATCTTGATACGCACTGATTAACGAGTACATCGGTCCACACTCAGCGAACATTTAGCGATTAGACCATGACAGGTCTTTGACATACATGCCATCTAAGTATGGAGGATCACACACAAAATCAATGTGATCCTATAGTAAAATTATCACATATGCTACTCGGTTTGAGGAGATTACATGAGCTATTAGAAATCATATGTGAGACATTCAATATTCACTCCAACAAATACCCATATGTCTATACGAGCTTCCATTACTCATGTTCCATTGGGTTAGACTATTGAAACTCCAATTCCAATATACGACAAGTGCTAGTTTTCTAGATTATATGAATTCGACTGTATTCCAAAACCAACGACTATAAATATATATACACTTTAAGAATAGTTTATAATAGCAATATTATCTCAATATCGGACCACACCCAGTTATGCATGGCAACGGGCCAGGCTCGGGCCGGGCCTGATTTTTTAATTATAAATAAAAAAAATTATTATATAAATATATATATTATATAAATTAAAATATTTAATTATATAATTTAAACCCGGACCCAATTTTTTTATTATAAATATAAAAAATTTATTATAAAAATATATATATTTTATAAATTAAAATATTATTTATTTATTTTAAGCTCGAACCCGATTTTTTTTATTATAAAAAATTATAAATATAAAAAATTTATTATACAAATTTATATATTTTATAAATTAAAATATTATTTATTTATTTTAAGCCCGAGCCGGGCTCGGGCTTTTTGGGTGAAGCCCGGCCCGGACCCGTGTTACCCCGGGCCGGGCCGGGCCGGGCTTCGGGCTTTTCTGCCATGCATACACCCAGTGTCCAATATTACTACTTGACTATTATAAAGTCCGTGTCATTGTTATCATATATATATATATATATATATATATATATATATATATATATATATATATATATATATATATATATAAAACCAATATACACTAAGAGATAATGATACAATAATCATTATCATTAATAAAATTGAAATAAAGATGCAGTTATTTTATTAATAAAAAATAGAATATATTGTACTATTTATTATTCGGATTAGCGCTCAAAGCATTAATTCCAACAATAATTTTATTCATTTAATAATAAAGCCTCCAGTTTTTAAGATATTTATTTTCTTCTATTTTATTTATATTTTATTTATATTTTAGTGCTGTATTTAATAAGTTAAATTGATGGATCTCTTACTATAAGTTACTATATATATAAAAAAGTTTTATTTTTGAAAGTTTAGTATTAGCACTTATTAAAGTCGACAGTAAAAATAATTTTCCAAAAAAGTAAGTAATGAGGATGATAAGATTGGCCTTCTACGTAATGGTATAGAAGTGTCGCGTGGTGTCTGTCTGAACGCAATCTTAAACCGTCAGTGTCACGTATTAGATTATCGTACGGCTGTGGTGTTGCAGCGCGGGTGCTTTCCCAGATCAGAAAGATCTAACGATCCCACGCTCATGTATATTTAGTGGACCGGTCAAATTACGGGCCGTGTGGGTTCTACATGTGTGGTTTGGTTTATCACTTCTCTACCCCGCCGTTTCGAACTTTGAATTAGTCCCTGACGCGTACACATAATCAACTTAACAAACCCCAAAAAAACAATATTTAAATGTTTAACTTTTGAATACAAGTGAAAACATAAGCAAGTTTTATAAGCGCTATAAAACGCCCCCGGCCGCTTATGCAATTGGTATCCGTCCGCGCTCCGAATCGATCGGCAGACCAGCTCTCGGCATTCCATATCCAATCAAGACGTATGGCCAATCCTATTAGCTTTTATCCCGATAATTTAAAGTATTTTTGACTCTTTTTAACATTCCTATGAATCGTTTACTCATATTTAATTTGGGATGGAATTTACTTTGAACTTATATTTTTCATTATCAGATTTATATGTAAGGGCGAAGTCGAGAGGTTCTTTGAGAGAGTAATTTTGTAAATTTAAGGGTTTAATTTATAAATTTAGAAAAATATTTATATTATTTATTTAATATTAATGGTTGAGATTTTTTTTAATAAAAAATCGACTGATTTCTAACATACAAAGAAGCTTCCGCTGCTTATGTGGTCAAGATGTGTATTATCTGTCTGTTTTTCCATCAAATACATATAACAATCACAAACCTGGTAAATACTTGCACAAAAGTTCAAATCAGTAAAAAAAACTTAAAAGTTGAATATTGTTGATTCAATTTCAAGCAAGAAAGCGAAACATGGTAGTGTGGTACAGCTGCAAACAAAGCATAGACATATATGACAACTGTACTACAGCTAACCAACTACAAGATGGTGGCAAATATATATATGCAGTCCCTTCCTTTATTAGTACCAGGAGCTTTATGAAGCAAAATCTGCCAACTCACTCGGTGGTGCAATTGGTTGGCCATAAAGAAATCGAGATTCAAAGCACAACATACAGTTAATAGAGACCTTTCAATACTATGTACATTACATTGCTGAGTTGACTTTCGATACTACCCATGTAGGAAGTTTTCTTACTGAGTTCCCATGACATCATCCCAGTTCTCAACATAATTGGATTGTGTTTTCAGTAGCTACCGACCCAGAACATGTTATAAAACATAATAATATCTGTCATTCAGTAGATGAAAGAAAATATAACGAATGATTAAAATTAAAAGAGATCATGTATCTAAAAAATCTATATTTATGTGGCTAAATTAATTGTAATGACAAATATATAATCTTTTCATTATAAAATATATCTGAAAATAACAATTGTAGGTTACCAAATAAATCAAAAAACATAATCATTTCATTATAAAATCTCTCTAAAAATGATAATTGTGGGTTACCAAACAATTAAGGTACATTAGAGGGACAACCATAGTAGATCGAGAGCAATAATGTCAAAATCGAGATTTATAGTGATTTTACGTAAAACTCAAAATTTTCATCATGATAAAATATAATAATATAAATTTATTGTTGTTGTTGTTGGTGGTGGTGTTGTTGTTGTTGTTGTCGTCGTTGTTGTCGTCATCATCATCATCATCACTATTATTATTATTATTGTAGGTGCTAAGAATTAGATCTGCATCCAAGGACATGTATCGACGTAAAAAGAATCTTTCTCAGCACGCCTTTTTAGCGGAACTGCTGTAAGCAGATAAAGGTCTACTAGGAAAATGACACATGTCATGATATTAATGTACTAGTAGACAGAAGCAGTTAGAGATCACGTTCGAAGTCTAAATGACTCTAAAGAAAAAACTGACTTAAAACTCTGAAATACTTCAACCTTGAAATCTGGAGACCTGCATAATAAATTGAGGTTTGACCAGAATAGTCAGATCTTGACCCCGAAGTGACGTTATTTCGGAGTGACACTACTCCAAGATCATACTACTCCGGAATGACTTGACTCCAAACCAAATCTACTATGGTTTAGACCAATTTCAGAACAGTTCCACTCCGGAAATCCTCAGAGTACACCGAAAATACTCCGAACTTAACAAGAATATCCCAGAGTATGTACCCTGGAGTAGGCCAGAATGCAAAAGAAAGCATGATGTCTCATATATCTCTACATAAGATTATGGAATTTTGATAACAATCCACTTACATCTGTTAGGGTTGGTGCTCAGATGGCCAATCCAGATTATGTTTATGTCCGATTCATGAATACAAATAATATATTTTCCATATTATTACTTATTTATGGTCACACCTCTTGCCTTTTATATACGTATTTGATCTAATATCGATTAGATTGAAACTAAATCCAGTTTAGTGATATATATATATTAGACAAAGACCACGGGATTTACAACATAGTGCGCAGTTACAACGTAGTTTGTAATTGACATTGGGAAGTGACACTATAAGTTGAATATTCTCAAATAAAGTTCTTGGTCAAGATTGACTAACACGGTTCACATAGTAAAATCCATCGAGACTAGTACATGTCGTATATCGAGACTTGGTCCGATGATTTATCCCGATGAATCATGAGTCTTGGGAGACTCGTATAGACATGTAGGTGTTTATTTTATAAATACTGAACAACTCACCGAAGATTTCCTAATGGATGGTACGCTAATATTAATAGGAATCTTCTCGAGTCGAGTAGCATTGTGGTCCTTCAACTTGAGATACCACTATGAATATATGAGTCATCCTCCACACTTTGATGGCAGTTACATCACCAATCTATTTAGATCAGACCTCCGCCTGTTCGTTGAGTATGAACTCATACTCATGATATCCTGTGAATACCAAATAGAATATGTCAGTCCTGTATACAGGGCATAGGTATCCTATACATGTTTGCGATCTAGTAAATCCATGGTTGTGGTATATTGCGGAAGCGAGTTCCGAGTTTATTTAGAAATCGTAAATTTATAAGTCGATTGTATTATACATTTAGGAATTTGACATTCATATGTATATCCCCAGTATAATATGTAAACAACATGTGACGGAGGGATTACACATATGTAATTATCTCCACTTTCATAATTTAGCGCGATTATCCATGGTCGTCGTAATTTACAAGTGGGTAAATTTTAGACACGAAATTGGATTCCGTGATGGATAAACCTGAACTTAGAAAGTCTCATAATATGAAATGTATTGGTTGAGCACTTAGGCAACGAGTTATGAATAATATACTTATTCATAATATTTTTTCGGATTAAATGAGTTATTTCGAATAGTTTAACATTAAACGAAATTACATACGCTTAGGGGAATTTCGGTCAATTAATAATTAATGTGTATTTTATATTTGATACAAAATTTGATTAGATACATATTAATTAATGAGATTTTGACACATGTCATTAATATATATATATATATATTTTTATTTAATGTAAATAAAAATACACACACACACACACATATATATATATAGATATTTATATTAATTAATTATTTAGTCATAGTTAGTATGATAAATGGTGAGATGTTATAGGTTACAAATGGCATGTCTGATAAAGGTTGTAGTTATCAAATGTTACAAATAACCTTAGGCTTTAATTTAATTAGATTAAATAAAGTAAATTTATAATTTTGCCCTTTAGAATTTGGCCACCGCCCTTACTATATAAATGAAATTTGTTCATTTTGCTCTCACTTTTTGGCTTTTCAAAAACTAAACTTAGAGAAAAAGAGAGAAAATAAAAAGGTTAGAGAAAAAGCTTGGAGTTTTTTCAAACAATAAGGTATTTTCTTTTTTCCTTAATTTGGAAAATGTTGCTATTGTTCTCGCTTTTGACATATGATGTAGTATTTATCTTCTACTCTCTAATTATGTATTGAGAATGATGGTTGCCAAAATTGGATGGATATATACTTGTATAGAAAATTAGTAAACCTAATTAGTGTAATATAAGCTTACTTTGACTATTATATAACTTGTTGCCATTCTATAGTGTTATGAGTTATGGCCACACTTGTAACACCTAGATTTATTCTTGAGTGATCCATTTGTGGTGGCTTTAATTGATGTTGTAATTAATTTGATTAATGTTGAGACAATTGGATTTAAAGCATGAAAAATGATTATTTTTATATCTAGATCAGATCTGGAAAATCTAGAATTTTGTTGAAGAAAAATATATTATTTAAATATATTGGATGTGTATTTAGCAT
Organism: Zanthoxylum bungeanum; assembly: GCA_019454045.1. NCBI lineage: Eukaryota > Viridiplantae > Streptophyta > Magnoliopsida > Sapindales > Rutaceae > Zanthoxylum > Zanthoxylum bungeanum. The sequence goes on from SKCR01046746.1 coordinate 93,334, forward strand.
TAGAATAATTATCGAAAATTATTTCAGAGTTAAAATATACTAAAATGGTGAAAAACAACGTTATCGGGTGAAATTCGGACTTACCGAGTACAGGCTATCCAAACAGTGAATTCGTCACTGTTTGGGCAGCCAATGGACTGATCGGTTCCTACTGAGGCTGACTTGGGCAGTTCCGTGTGGTTTCAGTTGATCGGTTTGGCCGTAAATGTATTTTGTGCTATTTTACGGGAAAATATTTTCGTAAATGTTTCACTGTGTTTTCTAAATTAATTATGTCATCTGATATTGAATAATAATTTTAGGTGAAACATGAATGAGTTATTCATATAGGATATTGAATAATTTATTCGGTAAGTTTAAAAATTTTAAAGTTACTATTTCGTCTGAACCATGATTCCGCTGCATATAACCCTAATAAAATAATATCAGAGCATGTCTGATTTTACATTCGTTACATTTTTCATGCTCGATATATGATATTTAATCCAATTTTATTATTTACACATGCATGTCAAATTAATTTGATTAATTTCTGATTGTTTGACAATTTAGGAAAATCCTTATTAAATAAGGCATTTCAGTGACTAGTAGTAGAAATATTTGTTTCTTGGTTCGTCTTGTCAATATGGATTTAAATAAATTTTTTTGGCTATAATAGAGAACGTGCCAAACCTGTGAGTATACAATCGATGGAAATTTAGTTGTACCGTATAATATTTGATATTAGCAACTTCAAGTGAAAGTGGATTCCGAAACGTGCCAAAGCTGTCATGATTACATCAGTAGCTTGAGTTTTTCATTGAAAAATGTAGCCTTGATACACCTAATATGATCGTGTCAAAACTTTCACTAAAGGTGGTAATGGGCCGGTCCGGGCCCGGGTCTTAATAAGCCCGGTCCGAGCCTGATGATTATTTTTTGGCCCAGGCCCGAGAAAAGCCCGCTCGAGTGTCTGCTGGGTCGGGCTGATCGAGGCCGGGCCGGGCTTTATCATGCCCGATTTTTATTAATAAAAAATTTAAATATATTTTTATTTTATTATATAAATATATATATAATAATTTTAAAGCTCGAGCCGGTCGGGTCTGGGCTTAATATGCTAGGGCAAGCCTGGACCCGAGCCCGAGCCGGGCCTTTACTTCATGGGCTCGACCCAATATTTTATACCCCCAGGCCGGGCGGCCAAAGCCCGGGCGGGCCAGTCCGGGCCCGAGATTTTTTTCCACCCTTAATTGTCATAATGAGAAACGATCAAGACCAAAATAAAGAGTCACAGTGAGTATGATTGACAATGAGTTGTCTATATGTGAATATACGTAGGCGAGAACGTGCCAAAGCTGTGAGTCGAAATATATTCATGGGGTCCACATCCCATTATGGAATTTGATTTACTTATTGAATTATCTTTTTCCGTTGGGGATTACGATATTATATAAAGTAGTGGGAGACACTGCTGGGTTAAGAATCCATAATTAAGACAGTGTGTAATATTATAAAAATTATCGCTTGTATGTTTTCCTTATTCTATTGTGTAGATAGAATTAAACTTTTAATCCACTGCATGCATATTTTATATATGTTTTCTGACTTTTCTTATGATTGTAGTTTTCTACAATAGGTTATATATTAGAGTAGATTATGATATAATCCTTCAGAGAGAATAGTTTCTTATGCAGTAAGAATTCACATGAATTGATTTATGTCTCGAGATTCTTCACTGGCTTTAAGAAAAACCGGATTAGGTATCTGTTTATCTGATGGCTTTAGTGACCTTAGAGGTCACGTGACCGACAATGTTTGTTAATTAATTATTTGTAATTATTGTGAATAATTGAAAGCAAATTATAAAGTTAAAGAAAAGAGGTGTGTACGGTTATGTATAGAGAATATTGATTCTCACAACATGACAACTATAGTATTAGATACCATATCTCCTATCTAGTTATTTAAAATATTATTTAATGATTGTTTTGATATTTGATATCAGAACTTGTGATTATTGGATAGTCATTTGTTCTTTATAAACAGTTGTTACATATTTTAATATGATTAGTATTGTCATTGATGTAGATATAAACATTAAGAAAAAAATATTATGTTAAGTAGATAACTTAGAACAGTGCTTTATGAGATTTTATCACTTAAGCATTAAATGCTTATTCCATATGGTAAAGAATGGTCTGATACGATCACACCACATATTCTTATCCATTTAGTGAATACTGTATTCAAAAATGTGATTAAATCTCATTTAACCAATGATCGGCATTGGACCATAAGATTTATTAAACTGATATATTAGATGTATGTAGTTTAATGAATTATACATTTCTTAAGATAGTTTTATTACTTCGTAATTTAGCATATGAATTATCATAACTCAGTTACGTATTTTGATCAAATACGGATAGATATTTTGACTGGTTCAAAGATATTCCATTTGAAGTTTTGAAAATTATATCTTTAAAATTCATCGCGAGTCTTTGAATTATTCAAAGATGTTTGATATGACCAAACTTATGAATTTATGACAGTTAGTTCTAATATTATTTAATGAATATGATTCTTACTCAATATTATCCTTCTACAATTCCATCTTGATGGAATTGGTTAGTGGGATGAATCAAAACTTATATAATTTGATTCATTTGATATTGAGTGTTACCGAATTAATTTCAATATTCTTAAGGATATGCTTCAGTAACACTAATTCATCCTTTTAATTAAGGTTCCATTAGTTTCTATAGTTACGTATATGATATGTATAAGTAAAAAAATTTGAATCTTGAAAAGTTTGGGATTTGAATCTTTCTTATGTATAATGGTTATACAATTGAAAGTACTTGCGCCTTAGAGGTACAAGTAAAAATTTATTATTTATTATGTTTAATAGAATCTCATATTCTATTTGATACATAACCTTTTTCTACGATCCCAAGAAATAAAATGGTTTTATTACTTGGTGTGTAACATCAAATGTTGACGATTGTAGAAAATACTTGACTTACTGAAGTCAAATGTGAGAGTAATAAACTATAAATGGAAATACATAATTAATAAGATGAAAAGACCTTTAGACATCTTCTATATTAGTCCAATAGGATGTCAGAAATATTTTTGAAGTATTTGATACTTATGATTCGATTGTTTTCTTATTGAAGAAACTTATCCTATAACTTATAGTAGAAGCGATATCTGATATCGATCCCAGAAGTTAGCATTGAACCATAGATCTAAGATTGTTCTTAGCTTACTGCAATCAAGTTTTGAACTTGATTGAGTTTTTGTTATGAATTGTTCATAAAATATGTAAATGGTTTGCGCAACGAAAGCGAAGTGAGCTTAATAAGGTTTTGACATTTATAGTATGACAATGAGAAATATTATACTCAACAATCTTTTATAGATTCTGAGGAAATTAATCTATAGTCGTACTAATTGAATAATTAAAGATCTGTTGATTAATATTAATATTAAATTGTGTATTTTATGTAGGAATGTAAAATGACGTTTCTGAATGGTTTCTTTGGAGAAGAGATCCACTGTTATTTCTTTGTTTGAAGAGTTCTTTCTGGGAATGGCCCTGAAGTTTGCATTTTGCTAAGATAGCAATTTATATACGCTATATAGAGCCTATTGTAGACTTATATGAACTTTCCAGAAATATGTATTCTCTAATTTTGATATCAGTCAGATTGTCTGATTTTATCAAAGCATAGAGAATACATATATGACAGTAGGGTTAGTAGGAGCATACATATTTCTTTCTAATACAATATATCCTAACAACATTATCATTATTAAGGTAATAATGAGATGTTTGTGAGGTAAAATATTTACTTAAGTCTTTTTTTCTCCGTGAATGTAGTGAGAGTAGTCTCTATTATATTCGATATAAAGTTTTATATTTGATGTAAAACTAATAGGCTTATGAGATACTCAAATTAATCATGTATTAGATATGATCTAATAAAAGACACAACATGACTATCTCTATGACAGTTAGTATAACTGTTAGAAAGTTAGTGTGTCTCTTAGATATCATCTTTCGTAATTAATGATTCTTAAGTCTAAAAAGCAACTGATTAGAATGAATAATCAATCTTATACACCATAAAATGATGGAAAATGAATATTGTATTATGTGTGATTAAAGATATCAATTTAATCATAATTTTTATTAGCTATTTTGATACACTGTAGACCATAAAATGGATCTTGAAATATGTTCTTTGTTATCTTTGAGATATTAAGAATGAGTTTCTTATTCATGAAGCCCGCAACCAGTATGGTCAGATTGGTTTTTAGACTAATTGTGACGTTATACGGTCTATGTCATTTAGAGTCAGAAAAGATACAGTGGGAGTGTCACAGATGATTCTACTGTTATTGACTTATGAAGTTACATAGCGACCATATAAATTAAAAATTTTAGTATAAGTGTTGTGCTTGCGGTTATCTGCATAATATTTTGGATTTAATCTCCAAATACTTGGACAACTCAGTAGTTGTAGCACAATATTGATGTCACATCTGAGCCTTATTGATTTAGAACTTGGATTCTACAAAATACGAATGATGCTCGCTAAAAGAAACGTTTGAATTTATTTTACAATCTCAAAATGTAATAGCGGACCTATTCGTTGTTGCCTACCTCTTAAGTGCTAGGTGAGCTCATGAGGGCCATGCGTATGTGATACATATTTAGATGTGTATATGATACCATTGATTGACACTAGAGAAGTTGAGAGAAACTGTTAGGGTTAGTGCTCGTAACGCCAATTCGAATCATATTTATGTTCGATTTATGAATACAAACAATATATTTTCCATAATATTATTTTTTTATGGTCACACCTCTTATCGTTTATATATGTATTCGATCTAATATCGATTAGATTGAAACTAAATCCAGTTTAGTGATATGTATATAGTAAACAAAGGCCTCAGGATTTACAATATAGTGCGCAGTTACAACGTAGTTTGTAATTGACATTGGGAAGTGGCATTGTAAATTTTAAATTCTCAAATAAAGTTCCTGATCAAGATTTACCAACATGGGTCGGTAGTAAAATTTACTGAGACTAGTACATGTCGTATATCGAGACTTCGGGAGACTTGTATAGATATATAGGTGTTTATTTGATAAACACTAAACAGTTCACCGAAGATTTCTGTAACATCCCAGATTTTCGGGACTGTTCTAGAAGATTCCCGGAACGATATTATAGTCTCGGAGCATGATGATAATGAAGAATAAGAGTTCAGTGATGTCGTAAGGGTTGGAATATTAGATCATGAATTTTAGTCGCGTCGGAACACGTGTGGGATCAAAAGTCAGTTACGTTATTTTTACTATACGAGTAAAGTTTACTGTTTTGGCCACAGAGTTTGCAAACGAACTCCGATCGAGTTGATTCTTGAACCACCAAACTCATTTTTTCGAGACGAACAAATTTTACGTTGAATGTTTTTCGAAAATCATGCCAGAAGGGCTTCAAAATTGATGATTTCCGAAATTACCCTTATTAGTAGGGGCATTTTAGTAATTTCCTGACCTAGATATTTTTGTAATATTATTTTTATTATTATCATTTGCAGTATTTACAAAATACAGGAAAATCAAACAAAAAAAAGAAGAAAGAAAGAAGAACGACGTGCGATAGATGCGTGAGAGAGATGGGTCACCGGCGGCGATCCGGCCGGTGGTTCCAGCATCGTTCGGTGACGGCGAGTCGCGTGGTGGCCGGCGATCGAGCAGATAATGGCGGACGGTGGAGCAGAGAGGGGAAATCGACGTGGAAATGGGTCTCGTATTTTCGGCTCGTCGGTTCGTTTCATGGCCCGAGCCACCTACCAAATCGAAGCTCTCGGATAATACTACAAGTATGCAGAGTTGGATTCGCCGAGCAGTGGCCGGAATCACGTAAAACGAGGAGGAAAATCGGTGCATGAATAGTATCCGACATGAACAGTAGCTCCGATCGGAATTTCGATCGCACCAAAATGTTCGTATGGCCGATGTGAGTCCGAATATGGCCTCAGAATTTCGGTACGACTCTCCGTTTATAATTCATCATTTTAAAGTTTGCAGCGTTATATTCGGATATTTCCGGTAGTTCCGTAGTTTAGCGAATTGCCTTGATATGAATTGAATGTGATTTAATATGTTAAAACGATAAATATGGTAGAATCCGGGAGGAATCAGATGCGATATGATGGATTCGGTAGAATTAACGAGTTTCCGGTAAAACAGAGTTTCTCGTGCGACCGAGCGTAAATGACCGTAATCATGAAAATAGTATAGATATGTTATTGCGAGGGTAATTGAGCAATTACGGGGTAGTTCGGAGGGTTTGAGACCCTTCCGTAGCGTTTACGGAAACGTTTCCGCAAGTTTTACCGCAATCGCGTAAAGAGAATCTGAGGTATTTAGTTAGTTCAGAATAGTATAGAAAGACATATTAGAGTAATGAAACTTAAACCGTAGAGTCGGTGAGGATTTGAGTATTCCGAGAAAATCCGTAGTTTATTGTAGATGAGTAGAAAGTTCTGCAAATAGCGGTTCTGACAGATGTTTTGATTTGTTTTGACAGATCGGACCCGGATCGTGGGCATTCGCTTAGCCAGGTAAATAACTCATGCTTCTAATATTTAAAAGATTTAGTAGTGTTCGGAATTAATTAGGTACTAGAATTGTATATAGTATATGCATGAAACAAGTATATATTTATACATAAAGATGAGTGTGGAAGAATAACTAGATACGTATATAGATAAGAATAAGCGATTATAAGCAAAGGTATGAGTAAGAAATGAGTATGAGCATATAGAAGTATAGAGACGCACATGTAAGTATATTTAGATAAGAACACATAAATAAGGTCATAAATATAATTTAATAAGACTTGGGTATGGGGGATGTAGAAACTACACCATAGGGAATGAGATTAGAGTTATAAATGAGATAAATGTATATGAACTAGTGATATGAAGAAAAGTTTGTAATTATGCGTTACATAAGAATATTAGCAACATGAGTAAAGATACGAGTATGTAATGTGATATGAGCCTAAATGAGCAGTATATGCATACCATGAGAATGTATAAAGATTATGACATGAGATTCTTGAGTACAAGTAGATAGTTGAAAATAGTGAATCAATTTCAGAACTAAGATGTTGGAACTCGTTTACGTTTGATGTTTGATGTAGTAGAAGAACTTTGATTGTCTGTGTATGAATATAAATTATGCAAAATATGGTTTGTGAGCCACCAGCACGGTAAGGAATAGAGGTAAGTTAAGTTATGTTGGTTGAATGTGTGCATATAAATAGATAAATGTAGCATGTTTTGGTTGAACAAGCATTCTGTTGATATTTGAGCATGTAGTTTGTAAGATCATTATAGAGGAAGTCATGTCTAGAGTAGAGAGAAGCATGAGAAAATGCATATGTGCATGTGCATGTGTGTATGTGTTTAAGTTTTCAGCAGTTAAGCAAACGATAACAATGTTTTCAACAATTTCAAATGTTTTTAAAAGAGATTTCATATGCTTTGAATAGAATCGTATTTCAGAAAATGTTTCTTTCTACAGTTTGAGTTACAGATTATGGTCTTATGGTTTTCGGGGCATGAGGTAAAACCTCACCCCAGTATGTAACTTGAGATACAGTTGGAATTGACGAATTCAGAAACATGTGCACATGTAGAGAGTCAGGACGACGGCTTAGGTTCGTGTACATGGACTCTAGAGGTGGTCATGTCCAGTTGAGTCATTTTCCTGGACATAGAGCTCTACGTTCAGTCGAGTCATTTTCCTGGGCGTAGGGCACCACCAGTTTCAGAGACACCCAATTTAGTCGTTTTCCTGGGTGCAGAGAGACGTCCAGTTGAGTCGTTTTCCTGAACGTAGAACATTTTTCAGTTTTCAGATTTTCAACTTTCAGATTCCAGATTTTATACACTCTTAGATTTTCAAAGCGCAGTTTTCAGAAAATAGATTTCAGAAACATGAGTTTTATAAGAGATTCAAAAGTTTAAAGTAGAAATCAGTTTTCAAGTAAAGTCTTTAGTAAAGAGTTTTCAGAAGAAAACTTCCAGTAAAGAGTTTTCAGAAACAGAATTTAGAAAATAGTTTTTCAAAGAAAGTTTTAGAAAGAATATTCTAAATAGTATAACATGCCATAATAAAAAGTAGTTTACAAGTTATATTTACGTTTATACATTTTAGATATCATTTGAGTTGTATGTAGTTTATATACATGCATGATGGCGGTGTTGATAACCCGAATTCATATACATGTATTGTATTATTAAGTGAAAATAGAAATTTATAAATGCATGTGTTTATAGCATTAAAGCTTAATAAGTTTCAATATGATTGTATGAAACGTTAGATTTACAGTACACTAGATTACTTATGTGTATCATAATGTGATGATTAGATATGCAAGTAATTACAGTATCTGCATGTGAAGTATATTAATGATGGAGCTAGTATATAGTTTGTAAGATGGTCAAAAAAAATGAATGGTTGATAGAAACGTTAGCTTATAAATCCAATTTGATGATATTTCAATGAAATAAAATAAAGATAAGTTTAATCAATAACCAAATTGGTGTAGCAAACGAGTAAGTGGATAAGCATAAGGTATCTGAGTAATGCAACGAGGACATGGTAAGATTTGCCTTAGTGAGTAAAGTTATAGATGTTGTAAGAGTTTCGGGATTGTAAGTGCTTAAACAATAGTTAGAAAGACTAGTAGCAAGTAAAAAGGAAATAAAAGAGATAAGAGTTATGGTTATTTCAAACTTTGAGTATGCTTAATTAGTTTTATATATAACTCGAGTTTATACAGAAACTTAACCTAGACCTTGTATGTGTTTTGAGCGCTAAAAGTTATGAGTATGTTTACTTACTGAGTCATTATGACTCACACCATATCAACTTGTTGGTTTTCCAGGTTAGTAGCGGTTATGCTGAGTCAGTTGGATTCTGTGAAGACTTTGAAGACACTGGATCGCCCCAATTGCAGTCAAGAGCATCCTAGGTCGAGTTATGGGTCCTCACGCCCCTTGTCTTTGTATCTTGCATTTGTATCATATAAGTAAAGATGATGTAATAGTGTAGTTGTTATTTGAGTCCTGGTCGGAGGCCATGTGATATACTTTTTGTTCTTTGAGTTCAGGCCTGAGGCCTTGTTGAGTATTGCATTGAAATTGAGTTTTCGGCCTGAGGCCGAGACTGTTGTATTCTTGTTGTGTATGGATGCTGGCTACAGGCCAGGTTGCATGATGTTACGAATACACCACGCCGAAATTTCATTAGATTCAGAGGCTTATGGAGATGGGTTTAGCCTGTCTCCTTCCGGTAGTATCCTGGCCTAGGCGGGATGTTACAAAGTTGGTATCAGAGCGTGGTTTAAGAGTCAGTTAGTAGCATGGTTTAGAAGTCAGCGATTGCAATTGTGGGGATCCAGCTGTCGGAGATTGTCTTCAGTTTGGTAGAGGCCACAGAGGTCTTTGTATGCATCTTATATGATTATTTGATATGATTCGATTCTTTTACTCAGTGCTTTGTTTGCTTGAAAATGAGCCCATGGGTGACTCATTTGTTGTGCATAGTTTAGCGATCTCCGTATGGGAGGAGATTAAGTTGAGATAGTGCTTTTACGCCCTTTTAATCAATGAATTGGTAAGAATGAGATAGTATCAGTATTGTTGGGGTTGGTGCTCACAGCGCCAATTCCCGGTTGTATTTCCTTGTAAATACTTCTGTAAAACAATATTATTATGAATAATATATGCAGTTTCTTTAATATAATAAATCTTATAATTTGGTAAAGACGTAATGACCTTAGAATGATTAGTCATGATACAGTTGCAAAAGCGTCGCAACAGACATTGATACGTATCATGACGTTGTCATTCTCAGATAGTTCCTGGTCAAGGTTTACACTGCTTGGTCAGTATAGTAAACCCGTTGAGACCGGTACAAGTCGTATACTGGAATATATGATTCCAATGGTTTCTCAATGAACCATAAGTCTTGGAGACTGGTATAGACCTGTAGGTGTTTATAGCGGATAAACACTGAACGACTCACCGAAGATTCTTAATGGATGGTACACCAGCGTCAATAAGAATCTTCTTGGGTTGAGTAGCACTTGTGATTCTTAGACTTGAGATGCCATAGTGGGCACATGAGACATCCTCTACACTTAGATGGCAGTCACGTCACCGATCTATTTAGATCAGACCTCCGCCTGTTCGTTGGGTGTAGATAGATCCTCAGTGTGTCCTATGTGTGTCAAGATAGGATCCGTCAGTTCTGTGTACCAGAGAATAGGTAGTCCATACAATTAGCAATAAGATAAATCCATGGGCCCGTGGTAAAGTTTAGAAGCTAGTTCTAAACATTCTTATGAGAATTGCTAATAGAATAGTCGACTGGATAATCCCTATAGAGATTTGACGTTTACATCTATATCTGGGATAAATCCGGATACCTGTGACGGAGGAATTATACATTTTCCATGACCTCGACCTGTGTGGTTCAGCGAGATTATCCGTGATCGTCATCATAATCTACGGGTGGATAGATTATGGACACGAAATTTGATTTCGTGACGGAAATACCTGAACCTAGAGAGTCTCCATAATGAAACATACTCATAGAGCACTAGAGCAACATTAAATAAATAATGTTGATTATTTATAAAGTCGTTTAAAGGTTAAACGCAAGATACGTGCAAAATAGGACCCGATAGTCATTTACGTAATTATGTGTATTTACATTTAATACTTGATTAATTTAAATACACATTAATTAATAGTCAAAATGAGTTATTTGACTTTATCCTAAATGAATATATGTTTTTAATATTTAATGTAAATATTATACATATATTTAATATATTTGTATTTGATTAATTAATTAATTATTTAATTATTAAATGATTAAATTAATTAAAATATAAATATTTTATGTTAGGATATTTTATTTGTAATGATTATGGTTGCTTTATTAAAGTAAATAAATATCCATAAAGTTAGTTTAGATATTTATCTTACTTTAACAGATTAATTTGAAATGAAAATTGAAATGAAATTTGTAATTTATGTCTTGTAAATTTCGGCCCAAGGCATAATTTAGCAAGTATAAATTGTTTCATTTGCTTTTCATTTCATATTAACCTAATACACTTTTAAAGAGAAAGACACCATTGTTGAAGCAAAAAGAAAGCTTGAGAAAGAAAGTTAAACATCAAAAGCTTGGATTTTTAGTAAGTTTCTTGAACTTGCTATTAGTAAGGAATTTATTCCTTTTGTTCTAGGCTTTAATATGTGATATTCTTAGGATGTTCCTTTCTTTGTTTCTTGTGTTTTGATGATGGTTGTTTTGATGAAAGTGTTAAGCATGTGTAATGAAAGAAGTGTATGACTATTGTAGTTATATGTAATCTTTAAGGTTTATGAAACCAAGTTGCTATTCTAGAGTTGTTGACCCACTCTTAAATGACCTAGATTTGATCTTGAGTTGTTTCATTGTGTTGAGACTTGAATTGGATGAAAGATTAATGATTGAAGTAATTGATTTGGTGAATTAAGTCCAATTTGTCCAATTGTTGAAATTGAGAAATTAGGGTTTATAACCGATTCCGAATTTGGGGCTTTTGAGATATGTTGAGCATTTGGGTGTGTGTATGATGCATGCAAAGTTTCATGTTGATTGGATTTCATTAAGATGAGTTTTGAGACATGAAATGACCAAATGGTCAATATGTCCCCAAATGGAGGCTCTCGGCCTTGTGAAGGAAATTAGGGGATTTTGTGTGTTTGGTGTTTTGATGTTTTGAGCATGATAAATTCATCCTAGAAATGATTTAGAATCATTCAAAATTGATTGGATCAATTTCGGATTAAAACGGACAAAATACCATATAAAGGGTAATTTGGTAATTTCACTTGAATTTGATTCAATTGAAATTTTATTTCATTTATTTGATTATTGGGTTATTAAATAAATATGTTTATTTAATTAATCCGAGAAAAAAGTTTGAAATCGGAAAATAACGATTTTCGCCGCTTCCGCTGCGTTACCGGATTCACCCGCAATAAAACCCCATCAAAATGGTATCAGAGCGAGTCTGATTCTAGGCCGTTTAAAATGTTTGGCTATATTTTAATCATCTTTCCTTGATTGTATGCATGCTTATTAGAAACTAAATCGGTTAGATTTAGGGTGTATGACACTTAGCGGAAAATCCCTGATAATAAGGTTTTATTGTAATTATGTATTTGATGCATGTTATATGGTCCGTCTCGTCAATACGGTTTATGAATATCTTTTGTGACTACATCCGAGACCGTGCCTCTGCTGTGAGGGTGTAGCCGATAAAGATTTATTTATACCGAACGTATATCATATACTAGGTAAATTCAAGTAAAAGCGTAATTCTGAACGTGCCCTAGCTGTCAGGATTATGTGAGTAACTTGAGTTTATCATTGACGAGTTTAACCTTGGTACGTCTCCTTGTGGGCCTGCCTCCGCAGCGACAACGAGAAACGGCCAGGACCGGGTGTTTAGGAGTCACTGTTGAGTGATTGACAAGTAAGTTGTCTACCTGATGAATATACGTAAGCGAGACCGTGCCTCTGCTGTGAGCTGAAATATATTCACGGGGTCCACTTTTCACTATTTATATTTAATTCAATTATTGAATATTTGTATTCTGTGTTGGGATTACAGTAATGCATGATTTAGGGAGGGGCATATTAGATTAAAAATCCATGATCTAGTTTATGCTTTTGATATTATATGAAACTGTTTTTAATCTGCTAACCGTTTTTCGTGATCTATATGATAGATTGCGATGGCGGGTCAATCCACAAACCAGTTTACGCGTATGCTTGATGCGAACAAACTGAAAGGCGCTGAGAATTTTACTGACTGGGAAATGGATTTGAGGATTGTCCTCGATTCCGAGAAGTTGGGTTATGTGCTGAGGGCCCTTTGCCCCTTGCAGTGGGTGAGGAGGCTTCGGAAGAGGAACGCCGAGTTTTTGAAACTTGGAAGGATGATGACTTGAGAGTCAAATCATACATCCTAAGTTCGCTCTCTCCGAAACTCAAACAGCAATACTATGGTATGATTGATTCCTATAGTATGATGACGCGATTAAGACAATCGTTCGAGAACCAAGAAAAGGTGATTGTTCACAAGGTCGCCATGGAACTGTTCCATGCGCGCCTGGATGAGGGGCAAAGTGTTAGCCCACATGTTCTTCATATGATCGATTTGATCGATCAATTGAGTAACATAATCTCATCTCATCCTCAATGACATCCTCGGGAGGAGTGTCATTTTGGTTCAATGCCAGCTTCATTCCGACAGTTGTGATGTACTTCAACATGCACGGGACTGTCTGCACCTACCATGAGCTACATAGGATGTTGCTCACGGCAGAGGAGGACCTTAAGAAGGGACTACCAACACGCCTTCTAGATCTACTTCACTTTCAGCTTCTTCCCAAGGAATGTCCAAGGGAAAGAACAAGAAATGGAAGAAGAAAAAGAGGGCAGTTGGTCCTCAACAGCAGCCGAAGATAGCCAAGCCCAAGAGGGCTTCTGAGGACAAATGCCACCACTGCGGCAAGGTCGGGCACTGGAAGAGGAACTGTCCAGATTACATTGCCCAATTGAGGAGAGACAGAGCATCTACATCAGGTACTTTTATTTTTCTAGTTATTGATATATCTTTGGCTTGTGAAGCCGTTACATCCAGCTGGATTTTAGATTCTGCTTGTCCCATTCACATTTGCAATTCGTTGCAGGTGCTGAAGGAAAGTAGGAGGCTGAAGCCCGGAGAGATGCAGTTGCGATTCGAGAGTGGAGACTCACTGGATGCAGTTGCAGTGGGAGTATGTGAGATCTCATTGCCGAATGGGACACTTTTGCTTAATGACTGTCATTTTGTACCGGGATGTGTCGCTAATATTATATCACTTTTTGTACTTGATACGGAAGGCTTTTGTATGAATATTAAGAACAGTTCTTTATATTTATATGATAGAAATAATATTCAGATCCTTAGTTGTCCAAATATGCATGGTCATTATACACTGCAAATATCAAAAGATATATTAAGTTCTGGAATTAATAAACGTAGATTACCTGAAATTAATAATACTGAACTCTGGCATATGCGGCTAGGTCATATTGGGGCTAAACGCCTTAACCAAATGGTTAGGAATGGTTTGATACCAGATCTCACCATTGAATCCTTTCCAACCTGTGAATCCTGTATTCAAGGTAAAATGACTAAAGCCCCATTTTCTGGTGTTGGACACCGAGCCACAAAATACTGGAACTCGTACATTCTGATGTATGTGGTCCACTAAGTCAAACTGCTCACAGTGGTTATTCATACTTCGTTACCTTTACCGATGATTTATCACGGTACGGTTATGTCTATTTGATGCGACATAAATCGGAAACTTTTGAAAAGTTCAAAGAATCCGAAATCCGAAATGAAGTAGAAAAACAAACTGGGAAATATATTAAATGCCTTCGATCTGATCGAGGTGGCGAATATATGAGTGGTGAGTTCATTGATTATATGAAGGAGAATGGGATTCTCGCTCAATACACTCCTCCAGGTACCCCACAACACAATGGTGTATCTGAGAGGAGAAATCGGACTTTATTGGATATGGTCCAATCAATGTTGAGTTTCACAGATTTGCCCTATTATTTATGGGGCTACTCTCTCTTAACCGCCGCACATCTTTTGAATAAGATTCCTTCAAAAGCTGTTCCTACGACACCGTATGAGATATGGTTCGGTAGGAAACCGAATCTTAATTATATTAAGGTTTGGGGTTGTCCTGCCTATGTCAGGGTGACTCAGCAAAGTAAGCTTTCGCCTCGAGGGCAAAAGTTTAGGTTTATTGGATATCCTCCGAATACCAGGGGATATCTATTCTATGATACCGAGCATCGAAATGTATTCGTAGCTCGCTTCGCAAAATTTCTAGAAGTAGAATTTTTGTCAGAAGGTGGTGATCATAGACAGGTTATGCTTGATGAAGTACAACCTGAAAACAATGAACCAACGGAGGAACCTGAAGTTCAAGTAGATGAAGGACCTTCAACACACACACTCCGTAGGTCACAAAGGGTATCTAGACCTCATGAACGCTTGTATTTGATACAAGAAAAGAGTCTGGATGTTCTCTTAATAGAAGAGACAGATCCTTTCACCTATAGAGAATCGATGTTGGACATCGACTCCGTGAAATGGCAAAGTGCCATGAAATCCGAGATAGACTCAATGCATGAGAATCAAGTTTGGGACTTGGTTCCGCTTCCAGAGGGAATTGTTCCTATCGGCTGTAAATGGGTTTACAAGAGGAAGCGAGGGCCTGACGGTAAGGTTGAAACTTACAAGGCCCGACTGGTTGCAAAAGGTTACACGCAGCGACCTGGCGTCGACTACGATGAGACTTTTTCACCGGTTGCAATGCTTAAGTCTATTCGGATTTTGCTTTCTATAGCTGCGTATCATGACTACGAGATTTGGCAAATGGATGTCAAAACGGCATTTCTAAATGGATTTCTTGATGAAGAAATCTATATGGAACAGCCGGAAGGTTTTGCATCCAACGAAAACTCGGGCATGGTATGTAAGCTTAAGAAGTCCATTTATGGACTCAAACAAGCTTCACGAAGTTGGAATCTTCGATTCGATGAGATTATTAGATCGTCTGGTTTTCTCAAGAATTCAGAAGAATCCTGTGTGTATCAGAAGGCCAGTGGGAGCATGGTCGTATTTTTAGTCCTGTATGTTGATGACATCCTAATCATTGGAAATGATTTAGGTATGTTACAAGGCGTTAAAGCGTACCTCTGTAAGAATTTCTCCATGAAGGACCTGGGAGAAGCTTCCTATGTTTTAGGGATAAAACTCTATAGAGATAGACAAAGGAAGCTGATTGGGTTATCCCATTCAACGTACATAGATAAGATCTTGGAACCGTATAATTTTGGTAACTGTAAGACAGCAAACATACCGTTCCGACATGGGATTCATCTTTCAAAGAAAATGAGTCCGCAAACAGAGGATGAGAAGGTTAGAATGTCTAACCAACCTTATGCTTCGTGTTTGGGCAGCATAATGTATGCCATGTTATGTACAAGGCCTGATATCAGTTTCGCTGTTAGCGTTACTAGCAGATATCAGTCCAACCCGGGTAATGACCATTGGATTGCCATTAAACATATCCTCAAGTATCTTAAAGGTACTAAGGATAAGTTAATAATTTATGGAGGAAACGAACTGCAAGTTAATGGGTATACAGACTCCGATTTCCAATCGGATCCCGATGATAGAAAGTCTACATCTGGATTTGTCTTTACCCTTAACGGAGGCGCAGTTTGTTGGAAGAGTTCCAAACAGGGATCTACAGCTGATTCCACCACTGAGGCGGGGAATACATTGCAGCTTCTGAAGCCGCAAAAGAAGTGTGTGGATAAAGAATTTTGTCACAGAATTGGGAGTTGTCCAAGTATCGTGAATGCGATTCCGTTATACTGTGATAATACTGAGCCATTGCGCAAGCAAAGGAACCAAGGGCGCATCAGAAGTCGAAGCATGTGGAACGCAAGTACCACATCATTCGAGAGATTGTGTCACGAGGGGATTGTCGTGTTGCAAGGTACCGAGTGAAGACAAATGTAGCAGACCCGTTGACGAAGGCCATACCTCCGAGTTGTTTGATAAACACGTGGAGTCGATGGGTATTAGATACAATCGTTATTGGCACTAGAGCAAGTGGGAGTTTTTTTGGGGTTGGTGCTCACAGCGCCAATTCCCGGTTGTATTTCCTTGTAAAATACTTGTAAAACAATATTATTATGAATAATATATGCAGTTTCTTTAATATAATAAATCTTATAATTTGGTAAAGACGTAATGACCTTAGAATGATTAGTCATGATACAGTTGCAAAAGCGTCGCAACGGACATTGATACGTATCATGACGTTGTCATTCTCAGACAGTTCCTGGTCAAGGTTTACACTGCTTGGTCAGTATAGTAAACCCGTTGAGACCGGTACAAGTCGTATACTGGAATATATGATTCCAATGGTTTCTCAATGAACCATAAGTCTTGGAGACTGGTATAGACCTGTAGGTGTTTATAGCGGATAAACACTGAACGACTCACCGAAGATTCTTAATGGATGGGTACACCAGCGTCAATAAGAATCTTCTTGGGTTGAGTAGCACTTGTGATTCTTAGACTTGAGATGCCATAGTGGGCACATGAGACATCCTCTACACTTAGATGGCAGTCACGTCACCGATCTATTTAGATCAGACCTCCGCCTGTTCGTTGGGTGTAGATAGATCCTCAGTGTGTCCTATGTGTGTCAAGATAGGATCCGTCAGTTCTGTGTACCAGAGCCTAGGTAGTCCATACAATTAGCAATAAGATAAATCCATGGGCCCGTGGTAAAGTTTAGAAGCTAGTTCTAAACATTCTTATGAGAATTGCTAATAGAATAGTCGACTGGATAATCCCCATAGAGATTTGATGTTTACATCTATATCTCTGGGATAAATCCGGATACCTGTGACGGAGGAATTATACATTTGCCATGACCTCGACCTGTGTGGTTCAGCGAGATTATCCGTGATCGTCATAATCTACGGGTGGATAGATTATGGACACGAAATTTGATTTCGTGACGGAAATACCTGAACCTAGAGAGTCTCCATAATGAAACATACTCTAGAGCACTAGAGCAACATTAAATAAATAATGTTGATTATTTATAAAGTCGTTTAAAGGTTAAACGCAAGATACGTGCAAAGGGACCCGATAGTCATTTACGTAATTATTGTGTATTTACATTTAATACTTGATTAATTTAAATACACATTAATTAATAGTCAAAATGAGTTATTTGACTTTTATCCTAAATGAATATATGTTTTAATATTTAATGTAAATATTATACATATTTAATATATTTGTATTTGATTAATTAATTAATTATTTAATTGTTAAATGATTAAATTAATTAAAATATAAATATTTTATGTTAGGATATTATTTGTAATGATTATGGTTGCTTTATTAAAGTAAATAAATATCATAAAGTTAGTTTAGATATTTATCTTACTTTAACCAAATTAATTTGAAATGAAAATTGAAATGAAATTTGTAATTTTGTCTTGTAAATTTCGGCCAAGGCATTAATAGCAAGTATAAATTGTTTCATTGCTTTCATTTCATATTAACCTAATACACTTTTAAACGAGAAAGACACCATTGTTGAAGCAAAAAAGAAAGCTTGAGAAAGAAAGTTAAACATCAAAAGCTTGATTTTAGTAAGTTTTTTGAACTTGCTATTAGTAAGGAATTTATTCCTTTTGTTCTAGGCTTTAATATGTGATATTCTTAGGATGTTCCTTTCTTTGTTTCTTGTGTTTTTGATGATGGTTGTTTTTGATGAAAGTGTTAAGCATGTGTAATGAAAGAAGTGTATGACTATTGTAGTTATATGTAATCTTTTAAGGTTTATGAAACCAAGTTGCTATTCTAGAGTTGTTGACCCACTCTTAAATGACCTAGATTTGATCTTGAGTTGTTTCATTGTGTTGAGACTTGAATTGGATGAAAGATTAATGATTGAAGTAATTGATTTGGTGAATTAAGTCCAATTTGTCCAATTTGTTGAAATTGAGAAATTAGGGTTTATAACCGATTCCGAATTTGGGGCTTTTGAGATATGTTGAGCATTTGGGTGTGTATATGATGCATGCAAAGTTTCATGTTGATTGGATTTCATTAAGATGAGTTTTGAGACATGAAATGACCAAATGGTCAATTTGTCCCCAAATGGAGGCTCTCGGCCTGTGAAGGAAATTAGGGGATTTTGTGTGTTTGGTGTTTTTGATGTTTTGAGCATGATAAATTCATCCTAGAAATGATTTAGAATCATTCAAAATTGATTGGATCAATTTCGGACTAAAACGGACAAAATACCATATAAAGGTAATTTGGTAATTTCACTTGAATTTGATTCAATTGAAATTTTATTTCATTATTTGATTATTGGGTTATTAAATAAATATGTTTATTTAATTAATCCGAGAAAAAGTTTTGAAATCGGAAATAACGATTTTCGCCGCTTCCGCTGCGTTACCGGATTCACCCGCAATAAAACCCATCAAAATGGTATCAGAGCGAGTCTGATTCTAGGCCGTTTAAAATGTTTGGCTGTATTTTAATCATCTTTCCTTGATTGTATGCATGCTTATTAGAAACTAAATCGGTTAGATTTAGGGTGTATGACACTTAGCGGAAAATCCCTGATAATAAGGTTTTATTGTAATATGTATTTGATGCATGTTATATGGTCCGTCTCGTCAATACGGTTTATGAATATCTCTTTGTGACTACATCCGAGACCGTGCCTCTGCTGTGAGGGTGTAGCCGATAAAGATTTATTTATACCGAACGTATATCAGATACTAGGTAAATTCAAGTAAAAGCGTAATTCTGAACGTGCCCTAGCTGTCAGGATTACGTGAGTAACTTGAGTTTATCATTGACGAGTTTAACCTTGGTACGTCTCCTTGTGGGCCTGCCTCCGCAGCGACAACGAGAAACGGTCAGGACCGGGTGTTTAGGAGTCACTGTTGAGTGATTGACAAGTAAGTTGTCTACCTGATGAATATACGTAAGCGAGACCGTGCCTCTGCTGTGAGCTGAAATATATTCACGGGGTCCACTTTTCACTATTATATTTAATTCAATTATTGAATATTTGTATTCTGTGTTGGGATTACAGTAATGCATGATTTAGTGGGAGGGGCATATTAGATTAAAAATCCATGATCTAGTTTATGCTTTTGATATTATATGAAACTGTTTTTAATCTGCTAACCGTTTTTCGTGATCTATATGATAGATTTGCGATGGCGGGTCAATCCACAAACCAGTTTGCGCGTATGCTTGATGCGAACAAACTGAAAGGCGCTGAGAACTTTACTGACTGGGAAATGGATTTGAGGATTGTCCTCGATTCCGAGAAGTTGGGTTATGTGCTTGAGGGCCCTTTGCCCCTTGCAGTGGGTGAGGAGGCTTCGGAAGAGGAACGCCGAGTTTTTGAAACTTGGAAGGATGATGACTTGAGAGTCAATCATACATCCTAAGTTCGCTCTCTCCGAAACTCAAACAGCAATACTATGGTATGATTGATTCCTATAGTATGATGACGCGATTAAGACAATCGTTCGAGAACCAAGAACAGGTGATTGTTCACAAGGTCGCCATGGAACTGTTCCATGCGCGCCTGGATGAGGGGCAAAGTGTTAGCCCACATGTTCTTCATATGATCGATTTGATCGATCAATTGAGGCAACATAATCTCATCCTCAATGACATCCTCGGGAGGAGTGTCATTCTTGGTTCAATGCCAGCTTCATTCCGACAGTTTGTGATGTACTTCAACATGCACGGGACTGTCTGCACCTACCATGAGCTACATAGGATGTTGCTCACGGCAGAGGAGGACCTTAAGAAGGGACTACCAACACGCCCTCCTAGATCTACTTCACTTTCAGCTTCTTCCCAGGAATGTCC
>SKCR01046747.1:0-46184 GCA_019454045.1 Zanthoxylum bungeanum
ATTGCTGGCGTAGTTGATGACAGCCCGTGCATCCTTGGTGCTAATCACGGCCCCAGGAATACTCAAACCACCAAGTTCAAATAATTCAGCATCATAATCTGAAACAAATATAGCTCCCCGAATGTTTAATGATCTGACAACAGATATTTGATCAGATACCGAACCTTCAGCTTCTTCGCATACGATGATAGCGTCAGTTGGGAGTTGAGATAATAATATAGTTGAGTTGCATGCAGAGTAACCCTCGTTAAAAAGCAATGGCAAGTCTTCTACATAAGCACTGGCTGGGAACATGGTCCATCCAATGATGGTTTCCCCACTCCCAAGAGTTATAGTGCCTGCAAATGAACGGTCAATTGTTCCAGCTGCAACAGTTAACAACCATGGGATTCCATTGTGCAAGCTCCCTATCGCTGGCCCTGCATTTCCTGCTGAAGATGAGACCACCAGACCCTTCTCCATAGCAGCAAATGAGGCAATTGCTATAGGATCTTCATACAACGGTGTCTCATCAAATCCCATTGATATTGAAATTACATCCACACCATCAGCAATAGCCGCATCCATACCAGCCATAACATCAGATGCATAACGGCCTTCGTCAAAGATGACCTTGTACATGGCCACTCTGGCCCGTGGTGCCACACCTTTGGCTGTACCTTTAGCATAGCCAAAAAATGAAGCATCGTCAACATAATTCCCAGCAACTGTGGAAGATGTGTGAGTCCCATGCCCCATAGTATCTCTGGCAGATTTCATGCTAATGTTAATCCCAGGATTTGCTGCTATAATACCCTTATCGAAATATCTAGCTCCAATAAGCTTTGAGTTACACATGGAGGAATTGAACTCTTGTCCAGTTTCACATTCTCCCTTCCATCTGCTTGGAGTAGCGCCCATACCGTCATCATTGTAGCTTTCACTCTCCGGCCAGACACCGGTGTCAATAACACCAACAATCACGTCTTCACCATATTTTGAAGCAGGCCACAACCCGTTGGCGGTTTTCAGGGAGAGAAATTCAGGTGTGTGGGTGGTGTCAAGTGTCACAGTCTTGTCGGCATAAGCTGAGATGAAACCTGGAGACTTTTTTAGAGTTTCAAGTTCCTGTTGAGATAAAACAGCACTGAAACCATGAGCAGCATTGTCATAAGTGTATACAAGAGATGGTGAGGATTGATGGTGATTTGATATAGATGATTTCGTAGTCTTGAGGGATTGAACAACAGAAGAGTACCAATGGTAATGGCTAGAGAAGGTTTTGGGCATATAGGTCATGTCCATGTGAACTATATATGTTGATCTCTGATCAACTGAACCTGAGATAGCATGGACAGCCAACAGAAGCCATGCAAGAACGAAATGAAATAAATGAGGAACACCATTACCATACCCCATTGTTGCTTTAACACAAAAAGAGAATTAGCTTAGGGCATACATAAATGGGGTCTCAATGATTTGCTTATAGAAATGAACATGAGTATTGTGGAAAAATATCAAAGATGTAATAAGGCGTGTCTTTTTAAATAATTAAATCTTGCTATTACGCAAGTCACATCATGTGATGGACTACATGTATTTTTTTTTCCCCTTTTGAAGTTAAATCTTGAAATTTAAAATTTCACATTTTCAGCTCATAATTGTGATCGAGGAAGCATGGGTTCATTTCTAAAACGCTTCTTGGCAGGAAGAAAAATCAAAATTCGGGTTTAGATCTATTTTGGAATTATTGATTTTGATAAAATTTGGACAAATTGATTTTAGAGAAATGTTATTTGAGAGATATGAAAGGTTTTTAGACAGTCAATTTGATGGAAAATCAAGATTTTTGTCTTTGGAAATTGAAATTTTTTAAATTTATGAAATAAAAAGTTAGATTTTATAAAATTAAGATTATGATTTTAGAAACGGTGTTGTTGGGGTTAGGGTTTCAAAATCGGTCAAGTGTGGAAAATGTTACAAAATTGCTAGAAATCATGGGTGATGCACCGCCTAATGCTAGACCCGGCCACGGTTCCGGTTCGGAACCGGAACCGAACCGGAACCGAACCGGTTGGAACCGGAAGGTTCCGGTTCCAACCGGTTACGGTTCCGGTTCCGGAACCGAACCGGAATGGGACCGGTTCGGTTGGGGTTCCACCCCAACTCGAACCGGTTCGGACGGTTCCAACCGGAACCGAACGTTTCCGGTTGGAACCGTCGGGTTCCTGTTGGAACCGTAGGGTTCCAACAGGAACCCTACGGCCCCCAACGGCTACTAGCCGTTGGGGGATGCAGGGAGCTGTTTGGCTCCCTGCCAAACGGCTCCCTGCCAAAAAAAAAATTAACAAAATAAAAAAAAAAAAATTTGTTATATAAAATATTAATTACTAATGTACTTGTTTAAATATTGTTGGCACTCTCGATGAGCATGTTGACAGTAGCGATCCTAATGATATTGTTTTGTTAGAAGCCATTACTGTTATGAAGGTAAAATGGTTAAACTATTTTAGAGAAATTCCTTTACTTTATCTTATTGCTGCTGTTTTTGATCCTAGATTTAAATTAGAAGGTTTGAGTGGTGCTTTACAAGCTTATTATGGTTATTTAGGAATATTAGATGAAATTGACATTACTAGATTAATGACGAAATTAAGAAATGATTTAATTGAGTTATTTAATGATTATATTGTAAGATATAACTTAGGAACATTAGGTCAATCTAGTAGTAGCGAACCGGTAATTCAAACAAGACTTAGCGCAGGGGATCGTTGGTTATTGCAACGAAATAAAAAAGCTAGGGATACGACAACTAATAACCCTGAATTAGATAATTATTTATCTACAAATTTTGAGTTTTCTAATGAAAGTTTATGCAGTAAAAATTTTAAAATCCTTGAATGGTGGAACCGGCATCAAAATATATATCCTGTTTTATCTATTATTGTTAAAGAGATCTTGGCAGCACCTATTTCCACCGTTGCGGTTGAGCAAGCCTTCAGCTTGGGAGGTAATATATTGGAAGCTAGGCGATCTTCATTACATCCAAGCACTCTAGAAGCAACAGCTTGTGTGGATGATTGGACTCGAGCTGATCTGAGACAACAAGAAGATGCCCCCGATGATTGTGAAGATTTGTTCGATAATGCTTCTGCAACAAGTGCAAGCGGAACCGGAGCCGAAGGATCAACCGATAATGATGATTGATAATTGTAAAATTATAATTTACAAAAGGGGATATGTCTAAAAGACTAAAACTTGTAATGGAACTACGTGAGCTTTGATTCCTCTCACCCTTGGAGGATACGTAGGCAACTTAAATATTTAAAAATTTAAGCTCAAGCTCTTCAATGTAATAAATTTTGTTTTTTTTTAAATTTAATCTCATTTTTTTTTATTTAAATTAATCAAAAAAAAAAAAAAAAAAGGAACCGAACCGAACCGGAACCGAAAAGTTCGGTTCCGGTTCGGTTTTCGGTTCCGGTTCCACTTAAGTGTGGAACCGGAACCGAACCGGATTTAACCGGTTCGGTTCCGGTTCCACACTTGTGGAACCGGTAACCGGCCGGTTCGGTTCGGTTCCGAACCGGAACCGAACCGCCGGCCGGGTCTACCTAATGCCACTAAACTGGGGCTAAGAATGACGACCAAAGGCCCTCCGACGAAAATGCGATGCTTAGGCAAGGCTAGGTGCTGCGCTTTAGAACAACGGTTCGTTTCAAAAGGAAGCCATGAGAACGTCAAGAAACTAGATTGACCATTTAATTAGCCTGTAAAACAAACTCTCAGGCAAAGGAAATAACCCGTACGAAGTAATTTTTTTTATTTTTTAATTATTTGTAACACATTATGTGAAGGTCATGCATAGGGTGATTGTCAAGTATTAACTTATTATCCATTTAGTTTTCAAACTTCACGTGAAAAAATAGAGATAAAACTACGTAGTTCTCAGACTATTGTTATAGTAGGAGTTATGATCACTGGATACAACTTTTTATTTATAACACATTATGTGACTAAATTTTCTTACAAGTATTGTTTCACTTTAAATCAACCAATTCTTGATGCTTTGTTTATAAGTGCTCATTGTTTTTTGTTTTCTAACTTTCAACTTCGTGATTTTGTCTCACCAGCGCCAGTTTCTGGTTTATATAAAAAAATCTTTGGAAGCCGAAAAAGGGGAAAAACAAGATAAGTGCAGGCTGTTGGAAACTGGAACTTTCTTTCAACAGCATAAAAGATTTTAGAAGACTTTGTCATTCCTTCGAAAAATACAGGACAAACATGGCGGCAATTTAATTGTATTAGAAAAATTAGGAAGTTCTCGCTAAATCAGTGTCATTTGAAACAAGGTGAAACCTTGTCTCTTTTGATGGATTATACAAATAAATAAATAAATTGTTTGGATTTCACAATAAACATTATCCATCTTTGATTATTTATTGCTCACATTTATAATAGCATATTTGATCATGAGATTGAATGTGCATAACTTTTTTTTCCAAGTTTGGAGACATCCTCAGGACATATCAAGTAACCTTCAAAGAAATAATCAGAAATGACAGTGGTAAATGGCTATTTGTTTTGAGCAAGGATTCTTCGATGTCTACTAGAGCCTTGAGAAAATCCCAAAAAAGGTCTAGTTCGTATGTCCTGCAGGCCACAACACATTTAATTAGCTAATCTTTGAACGGAGAAGGAAAATCCAGTTATAAGAAGGGAAGAGTACCAAGTGTAGACATGTCATTGGCAACACCACCATTCCATATTTTGGTTGCTTCAATGCTGCACCAGTCTTGAGATTGACTCCAACTGTTATATTCAATGGTTCACCCCATAGGCATCGTCATTTCGATCTATTAAGGAATATGAAATCAATATCCAAAATAGAATTTCTAGTACCATTAGGATTCATGGTTTTATTATATTTCCATATTAGATGCAGATTTCCTCTATTCATTATTATTGCTCATTACTATATGATTCCTTTTCTATTTTGGTTTTCTATGTAGCCTATATAAAGTCTCTTACCATTGTAAATTCATATAGAATGAATTCAAGACTTTCTTTCATTATCTAACATGGTATCAGAGCCACACTCATGCACGGGTGGGCCCACACTACCTGTCCACGTGACATGTGTTGGACAATTATGACCAATAGCATCACTATTTGTACAGAACATGGTGTTGTTGTACGAATTAACTATGTGACAAAGGAAATTGCTCTTTTATCATTTGTAATTGGATTACTGGGATATATAAATGATAAAAGTCCATATGATTAGTTCCGGATTAATACTGTCTCAGGATTAATAAGATATGAGACAGTATTAATCCACTAAGGTTTAATCATTAAAATATCCATAGTCGTAGTATTATCGAGATTGGACATCGATAATGCGGAATAGACTAGTATTGCACTTGTGCGTGTTATGGGAGCATAACGGCATAATTCTCATATATTTAATTATTGGATACTTATGCAAGTGTAATAGGAGGTTGTGTTTACCGATGGTACGGAAACAGCTTCGCTCTGGATAGACCCCTCGGAATTCCATTGGTAGTATGATTATGTGTCTATGGAAGTCCGAATCAGGATAGGTGTATTTGGTCTTAACCTGAGACTTGCATCCCTAATACTTGCGACAATCAATATACTTTGGTTTTGGTCATCCAGGGCTTTAAACAGGTTTTGTGTACGCCTCTTCTGGGTATATTGGAATCATAGTGTATTGGGTTGTGATGTCAAGATGGAAGTATCACTTCAGTCATATGGAGATGATGGTCACGTAGGGATACGGAAACTGGTGCACTTATATGCTGCAGCTATCGGATAACATGACTAGGTCATGTTTATCCGATTATAGAGACTAGTTACTAGAGATCCGATATGTGCTTCGTACGGGCAGGACCACAATTCCAGCCCCAGGCCTAGCACGTGACATCCGATACTGGATCGCAATACGCAATACTACGTATATACGCCTCAAATTACATATTCCCTTAAGAATATTTCTGGAGAATTGGGTAGGCAAGGTGTTTTGCTAGAAGCCAACCATGTCTTGTAAATCGGTAAAAACCTAGTACTAGGTACGTACGTGTTCGGATAGTCTGACGACCGGATTTACTGCCAACATATCCGGGGATCTCATGGGTCGCTTCCAGAAGATTCACCGATGACGTATGACTCAGACATAATTAATCTGGGATTAATTAGGAGAGAAAATTAATCTAGGATTAATTACAGAGATATTTTATTTGGGATAAAATATTATTTAAAGAGAGAGAACGATTAATTTGGAATTAATCGAAAATAATATATTCGATATATTAAACGAAATTAGATTTCGACGCGGAATTAAATTGGATTTTAATTCAGGCAAACGAGTTAATTTAGATTAATTCGCTAGCGACGTGAATAGAAAATTTTGCTAGGCATAATTATTTAATTAAAGTTGGATTTAATACGTCGCAACGAAAAATTCGTTAATTCGGAATTAGCGAACCCGAGCCCAGGAGTGTTTGCGGGCCACTCGGATTTTGATCAAGTGGGGCCCACTAGTCACATCACTTGTCTATCACATCACCTTTTGGTTGATGGAACTTGATGGGATTTGATGGTTGCTTACCAAACACTCAAGTGTGATGGATTGAATGACTAATACCATTTTTAATTTATTTTGGTATATCATTTGACTTTGTTTTTGAAACCACATACACAACACACAACTTCATCTTCTTCTCTCCCTCTCCTCATCTCCCTCACTCTCGGGCAATAGCCATTTTTCTCTCAAAGTTTTTGGCTTGGCCGAAACTAGCAAGGAAAGATGTAGAAGATTATTGCATTTTTCAAGATGCTAGCACATCCATGGAGTCTTACAAGGTGATAGGGAAACCCATTCATGAGCATGGAATCACACCTAAAGCTTGGAGCTTGAAGGACCACCATGGAGGACCTTGACCGAAACACAGGGAGCACAAAGAAGGGTATGGCCGAGAGCTTCAAGGAGCAAGAAATTTTTTTGTGTTCTTCTTCGCTCGCAAAGCCGATCAAAGTTAGTATTCCGCAATTTTACTTTGATGTATTCACACGTTTATATGCTTAATATGATCGTGGTTTGACCTAGAAAACCCAACAATGGTATCAGAGCATTGATTACAGCATGGGCGCGAAAAGAAAAATTTTGGGTCAAAATTTGGGTAAAATTGATTTGCGCATGATTTGATAAAATTGATTGTTTGAATCTGCTTGAATGATGATAACTTAGATTATGCATGATCAATTTGATGAAAATTGAATTGGATTAATTTTTTCCCCAATTTTTGGCTTGGCCGAAAGTTACATGCCTAAATAGTCATGGTGATTTTTGATCATTGTATGAGTTGAAAGACTTGGGATAAATTTGATTAAGGATTTATTGGATTAATTGAAATCGGATTTAAAAATCCCCAATTGCCGTGACCTATATAGCATGGGAAATGAATTGATTTTTGATTCAATAATGTTGAACATGTGTTGTTGATGATAAGATGATTAATTATAATGTAAATTTGTATTTTGGAAATGTTATTTGACTAATTAATTATGGCTAATACACTTTAAATATTTAATTGTGATATTTGGAATATTGTGATTAAATTGGTTGGGCTAAATTTGGAATTGGGTTAATAAAGTTGTATTTGGGCTTAATGGGCTTGGTTGGGCCAAGTTTGTTGTTGTATGTTAATTGGTTGGATCCAAATGGGCCTAAAACCATTTCCATAAAGTCCAAATATGATTAATTGGGCCTTTATAATTTAATTGGGCCTAGATTGATTTTTGGCAAATGGTGATTCCTTATTGGCTTTGGTTGCCAAAGTCCATGCCTTATAAATTAATTGAAAGCCCATTGGACTTTAATTAAAATTGACATTAGATGTTAATTGGGCTTTGAGACCCGTAAGATTAGATTTAGAATCTAAGTCGCAAGGCTCATTAATAAAGTGTAATTATTTAATTTGGAATTAAATATAGAATAGTATTGAATGCAAATTAATTGGATTTAATATTGTAGTTTGATATAATCAAGAATTCGTACTTTGAGTACTTATTCTTAAAACGAGTTGGACTCGCGCAAATCAAATCGTTGTTTGAACATTGAATGGTCATTAATTTCAGATTAATTAATTGGATTAGATTGATTGATACATGCTTTGGTGTGAATACATGGATGTGATGTATGAATAATGTATATCAGATGGATATTAGATGGGTGAGGGCAATTTTGGAAATTGTTGTAATAAATTTAGAATTTATTAAATTGGACCTGCGTGTCCAGCCTATTACCTCTTGATTCTTTGTATTTCTCTTCTCACCTATTCCCCTCAATGTAAATGAGGTTTCTTAGAAGTGTTATGTAATTGGGTAGAAGTAGATTTGTGCTAGCGGGAGAGAGGAAATGGAGAGATTTGTTCTAGGAACAAGTTGTTTTAATATCCATCCGCATATCATTATTAATTTATTTATGGCGCCTTATTATGCTTTTAGAATGCATGTTTAAGGGTGTATGATGAGACCTAATCAAAAGATAATTAATTGGTTGCCAATTACGCGAAAACCCTCACATATATTAAGCGTTTTCCTTCCATTGAATGATTCATTCTCAGATTCCAGATTGGCACTGGTTTGTTGGCCAAAGTCAGACTTTGTCCATCGCGGATGTGTTTGAATCATGAAGGCTTTGTTCCATATCGCATGTCTTGTCCAAGTTGTGATTTGTTGGCCAAAGTCAAGATCACTTCTTGTCCATCGACATCGATTACGAAGCTTTCAAGGTCAATGGGTCCTACGTAACTGGAATCATTAAGTTTGTTGCCAAAGCCAATGCTAATTGATTCAGAGGAAAAGTTAGGGAAGATATTGGATATATTGGCATATATTAGATATATTTTCGGATTTGGATTCCTACCTACTGGATCTAGGAATTGGATGAGATCCAATTGATCTTAGAGATCTACCTAGTTAAGTTTCATACAATTTGTTGGCCAAAGTCAATGTTGTGTGTTATTTAACGGGATCCTGGCCCACTAGGAAACAAGGTTTCCGAGTACTCAACAGGGGGGGTTAGAGGCTCGCCCACAAAATAGTGGGAGGCAAGTATTAATTTGCAATTTCGTTTAGATACTTTCAATATGCGCTCATTTCATTTTTCGTCATTAATTTAAAAAATTAGGTGGATTATAGTAATCAATATATTTGAATTTAACCAATCAAATTATAGTGATTATATAGTTAGACTATAGTAATCATTATATTCAATAGTACCTGAAATCGTTGATTGGATAGTTGGACTATAGCATCAGATAACTGAAATATTAGCGTTTAACAAACATAATCTTGGGAGAAAAGTCTTAAAGCGCTTAATTTTTCAGATTGGGGATAAAAACCTCAGGATAGTCATGGGAACTGAGAAGTGATCTATTTGATAGAATTACATCTCGGGCCTAGCCCGGAGTTGAGGAAATAGTAGAACATGATCTTTGGAAGATTCATGTGATGATAACTTTAGTGCTCAATCCTTTATGCTAATACAATGACACTTTAAGTTCCGTCGTCAGAATTAAGGATTAGATCATTGTACCATGATGATGAAATTAAAGATCTTCATAGATCTATTCTTAGTTCTAGAAGTACAAATACAAAAGATGCTCTTTCGCTCATGTATGTCAGAGGGTACATATGTCGAGCACTAGGGTCCGCAGATGATTGCTGACATCGATCAGCTAGGTTAGATAGGCATTACCTACATGGCCGAGACTACTAAAGATTTGATTTATAGTCTTACCCGAAAGCTGGGGCAGTTCGTTATGAAGCAAGAGTAAAACTCTGGGAGAGCTGATGGCTATGCTCAAGGAGGCAGAGCCAGAGCTTTCTAAAAGGGGCCAAAGGGCAAATAATCAAAGTCTTCTAGAAAGACAAATGACATATTTCAAGATGTCTGCCTAAACTGTGGAAAACGGGGTCATTGGAATGTGACTGCCGTATTGACAAGGCAGACATGAAGGAAATGAAGAGGGGCAAGGCCCTGGATTCAAATATGTTTTGTCTAACAATGTTCACTATTAGTTTCAAAAATTGTTTTGATACTAAATATTGTACATAATATATGTACAGATGTGCAGATTCTGCTGATGAGCAGGATATGACTTCAGTTGAGATCGACCTACGAATTGGAAACGTGACGATAGTCGCTGTTTTAATCGTAGAAACTAAGTTTAGGAACTACCATTCGGGTATGTACTTAAATTAGGAAACTGTTATAATGTACCTGTTTGACTAGAACATTATCTCTATATCAAAGTATAACTCGTTGCGGGTAATACCTTTATATTCTAGAACACTAAAGTGTTTTATTTTATAAAGATGATAATTGAGATAAACACATTAGATGTGAATAACAGTATTTATATTTAGAATATAAATGAATCTCAAACGTATGACATGACAACAAATAGCTCAAACTGAATTAATCAGATGAGACTTATTTGTGGCATTGTTTCTGTGACACATTAAACAAGACTCGTATATCCACACTTTTGAAGAGTGGATACTAGGACAGATTTGATCCATTCAAATGAATGTCTACGTCGATTTTTATTAGACAAAGTGCCTAAAAAACATTTTACTGGTAAAAGTGCAAGTGCCACCAATCTGTTAGCCCTCGTTCATAGTGACATAAGTGGGCCCATAGTCTAGCTAGGCTAGAGGTGGATTGAATACTTCCTACCTTTACGGATGTGGCATCGCGTTATGGTTATCTGTTTCTTGTGAAACATAATCGGAAAACTTTTGATAAATTCAAAGAGTTTCGACAAAAGTAGACAAACAGATCGGCTAAAGTATAAAAAATCACGATTGGACTGTGATGGAAAATACTTAAGCAATAAGTTTTCTCGACTAATTGAAAGAGTATAGTATTCTTTCAATATGAACTCCTCCGGAACACCTCAATTGAGCGGTGTGTCCAAACGGAGAAACCGAGTTTTGTTGGACAGATAAGGTTAATTAAGAGTCGCTCTAAGCTACCTTTTCCTTCTAGGGATACGCATTAATCAGTGCAACACTTATTTTGAATAAGGTTCCATGAAAATCTGTTTGGCAGACTTCATATTAGATATGAAGAGGAAAGAAACAGGTTTTCTCAT
Organism: Zanthoxylum bungeanum; assembly: GCA_019454045.1. Taxonomy (NCBI): domain Eukaryota; kingdom Viridiplantae; phylum Streptophyta; class Magnoliopsida; order Sapindales; family Rutaceae; genus Zanthoxylum; species Zanthoxylum bungeanum. The sequence goes on from SKCR01046747.1 coordinate 11,166, forward strand.
TCCTGAAGATTTGGGAATGCTAGGCATATGTTTGGATGATACCAAACTAGAACCCAAATCGGATAAGTGCCTAATTTGTAGGTTATCCTAGGGAAACCAAAGTATAGTACTTATACAACTCACAAGAGAACAATGTAATTGTTGCTCGCTATGCGGTTTTCCTAAAAGGAATACCTATATGCAGTGGTAAGTGGGAAGAATGTAAAACTCGATGTAAATCGAGTAATACTGTTCCAGGCACCGATTCCTTAATGGAACACAAACAGTCCATCAGGGATAAAATTGTACCACAATCTTCGAATACACAAGAACCACGTATGTCCGAGAGAGTCAGAAAACAACTTGGGAGGTATAGGTTTCTGATCTCACCTCATCTAGATGTCAATCTTATTGAGGAAGACAAACCGGCTACGTATGAGGAAATGATACAAGGTATCGAATCCATATCATGGTAAAGTGCCATGATGTCCAAAATGGATTCTATGTAAAACAACCAAGTTTGGACACTGGTTGATGTACCGGAAGGCATTGTGCCTATTGGTACTATATAAGTCTTCAAGGAAGACATACATGGATGGCAACATACTAACATACAAAGCTAGGCTTGTAGCGAAAAATGTATCGTTATCAACATTGTGTCGATTACGACGAAACCTTTTATCCGTTGCCATGGTTAAATCCATTTGGATAATGCTTGCTAATGCTGCATGTTTCATTTATGAAATGTAGCAGCTGAACGTCAAAATCGCTTTCCTTAAATGGAAACCTTTTGGAGGATGTTTACAACATCCTGACGGTTGTGTCGTACCAAAACAAACAAATAAGGTTTGCAGGTTATTCGATCCATTTATGGATTGAAGCAAGCATTGCGTTCTTGGAACTATATCATTTTGATGTAATCATAATGGTATATGATTTAATTCAAAATGAAAAATGATTCTTGCGTATATAAGGAGGTTAGTGGGAGCACACTGACAATGATTGTCCTATATAATGATGATATATCATTTCTTAGAAATGACATTCCCATAATACAATCGGTGAAAGCTTGGCTTTCATGAAAAATTCTATGTAGACTACTTGGGAGAGACAACATTTATTCTAGGAATAAGGATCTACTGGGATAGATCTAAAAGTTGTTGGCACTCTCCAAGAACTCGTACATTGAAAAGATGTACGTGACCTGGTGTCTCATAGGCTTTGAGCATATGGAGTCACAATCAGGCCAATCCAGTGATAGTCACTGGATTGATGTTAAGAACATCCTTAAGTATCTTAGATGAAGTAAGGATGATTTCTTGAGCTATGGAGAAGGAGAACTTGAAGTGACTGGATTCACTGCTACAAGTTTCCTAACCGACAAAAAAGACTATAAGTCGTAATAAGGGTACTATATAGTTTGAATAACGGAACAGTGAGTTGGAAATCTTCCAAGCAAAATACTATTGCCGAATAAACAACAAAAGCGGAATATTGCTGCAGCTGAGACAGCAATAGAAGCACTTTGGATCAATATAATCCTGATTAGATTAGGAGTAGTTCTGTTAGCAGGTGAGCTAGGCTACAGCACATACTAAAGAATTAATGGTCTCATCAACGATCCAAGTATATACATCAACTATTCATATGATTCGTTCGGATCATACATCGTGGCGATGTGATGATCGAATAAATCACATCAGATGATAACATTGCAAATCCGCTGACGAAAGTAGTTTATCAGCAGAAGTTTGAGTGACCCGTACATAGTTCAAGTGTAGGACACCTGAGTGATTGGCTATAGCCAAGTGGGAGATTGTTGGACAATTATGACCCATAGCATCACTATTTATACAGAACATGGTGTTGTTGTACAAATTAACTATGTGACAAATGAAATTGCTCTTTTATCATTTGTAATTGGATTACCGGGATATATAAATGATAAAAGTCCATATGATTAGTTCCGGATTAATAAGATATGAGACAGTATTAATCCACTAATGTTTAATCATTAAAATATCCCTAGTCGTAGTATTATCGAGATTGGACATCGATAATGAGGAATAGACTAGTATTGCACTTGTGCGTGTTATGGGAGCATAACGGCATAGTTCTCATATATTTAAGTATTGGATACTTATGCAAGTGTAATAGGAGATTGTGTTTACCGATGGTACGGAAACAGCTTCGCTCTGGATAGACCTCTCGGAATTCCATTGGTAGTATGACAATGTGTCTATGGAAGTCCGAATTAGGGTAGGTGTATTTGGTCTTAACCTGAGACTTGCATCGCTAATACTTGCGACAATCAAGATACTTTGGTTTTGGTCGTCCAGGGCTTTAACAGGTTCTGTGTACGCCTCTTCTGGGTATATTGAGAATCATAGTGTATTGGGTGTGATGTCAAGATGGAAGTATCACTTCAGTCATATGGAGATGATGGTCACGTAGGATACAGAATTGGTGCTCTTATATGTTGCAGCTATCGGGATAATATTATTAGGTCATGTTTATCTGATTTTAGAGACTAGTTACCAGAGATCTGATATAAGCTTCGTACGGGGCAGACACAATTCCATTCTGGAGAATTGGGTAGGCACGGTGCTTTGCTAGAAGCCAACCATGTTTTGTAAATCAGTAAAAACGTAGTACTAGGTACGTACGTGTTCGGATAGTCCGACAACCGGATTTACTGCCAACATATCCAGAGATCTCATGGGTCGCTTCCCGAATATTCACCGATGACGTATGACTCGGACATAATTAATCTGGGATTAATTATAAGAGAGAGAAAATTAATCTAGGATTAATTACGGAGATATTTTATTTGGGATAAAATATTATTTAAAGAGAGAGAACGATTAGTTTGGAATTAATCAATAAAATAATATATTCGATATATTAAACGAAATTAGATTTCGACGCGGAAGTAAAATTGGATTTTAATTCGGGCAAACTAGTTAATTTAGAATTAATTCGCTAGCGACGTGAATAGTAATTTTGCTGGGCATAATTATTTAATTAAATTTGATTTAATTACGTCGCAATGGAAAATTCGTTAATTCGGAATTAACGAACCCGAGCCCTGGAGTGTTTGCGGGCCCACTCGGATTTTGAATCAAGTGGGGCCCACTAGTCACATCGCAAGTCACATCACTTGTCTATCACATCACATTTTGGTTGATGGAACTTGATGGGATTTGATGGTTGCTTACCACACACTCAAGTGTGATGGATTGAATTACTAATACCATTTTTAATTAATTTTGGTATATCATTTTGACTTGGTTTTTGAAACCACATACACAACACACAATTTCATCTTCTCTCCCTCTCCCTCACTCTCGGCAATAGCCATTTTTCTCTCAAAGTTTTTGGCTTGGCCGAAACTAGCAAGGAAAGATGTAGAAAGACTGTTGCAATTTTTCAAGATACTAGCACATACATGGAGTCTTACAAAGGTGATAGGGAAACCCATTCATGAGCATGGAATCACACTTAAAGCTTGGAGCTTGAAGGACCACCATATAGGACCTTGATCGAAACACATGGAGCATAAAGAAAGGCATGGCCGAGAGCTTCAAGGAGCAAGAAATTTTTTTATGTTCTTCGCATCGCAAAGCCGATCAAAGTGAGTATTTCCGCAACTTTACTTTGATGTATTCACACGTTTATAAGCTTAATATGATCTTGGTTTGACCTAGAAAACCCAACAACATGAACCAGGAAAAAGACGGTTTGCACGTGAGGGGGAGTGTTGAGGAAAATATCTCACTTCGGCTAAGATAAACAATTAAACTCAAAATATAAATATTGGGCAATCCTAAACTCTCAAGCTGGCTTTTGGGTTGAGTTAGGCCCATGAATTTCAACATGGTATCAGAGATCAGGTTTTGACTTTTCTAGTTTCACTCTATCTGATTCTCATCGGCGCGTGGGGGATCACGGCTACCATAATTGTGTAACCCTCAAGCGCCCCCCGTTGCCAACCACCACATTGCTTTCCCCCAGTTGCCAACCTTCACAAGTGTGCTATGGACCTTCTCTATTGGGGTAGTCGTGGAACCCCTAGGGTCGGATCAGTGCTCCGGGCAGCGGAAATGGGTCTAACCCATGGATATCAAGTATGGGTGTAATTTTAAATCATTTTATGAAATACTATATTCCATTACGAGTGTATAAGAAAAAACCGGGACTAAAACGGAGTCTTGAAGCTCCCAAACGAAGGAAAACAAATTTATCGCGCACGAAGGGGGTCACGCCCATGCGCTACGCACACTACAGTGCGCGCGTGCACAATTTATACTTCTAAAGTATCATAACACAATTGATTAGCCTTATTAAACATTAAGCTATGTGATCATGCATCTAATACACAGATAAACATAGCTTTGGAGAAGATCAAACATTACCTAGTAAGCTTAATGCAAGATCCAATCTACTTCTCCTTGTTGAAATTGTTGAAGAACCTCCAAGGTGTGCAAGCTTGACTTCAAGATCCAATCTTATTTCCAATGGTTCCAAGCTTCACTTCAAGATCCAATCTTGATTTCTCCTAGATGAAAGGTTGTAGAGACCTCACAAGCTTCTCTAAACACTTCTCTAACTTAGGCTAATCTCTCAAGAATTTGCTTATGCTTGTATTTGAACTTGTTTTTAAAACCTTTCTAAAGCTTGCTATTTATAGCAAAACTTAGGCAATTTTTAATTAATTAAAGTTGTAATCAACTTTTAAGTGGCTGTAGGACACAGAAATCGGCGACTCTGTTCTAGGCTCGCGGCCCGGTCGGGAGTACGGAGTAGCCCACGGGGACTAAACCGGAGAAATAAAATAGAGTCGCCACCCAGTGTGAACTGGGAAAATGATTTAAGGCCGCACTCACCCCTCGCAAGGGAAGACCTCAAACCGTTGGGTTCGGAATGGTCCTTTATTTATGCCACTTGTAATGAACGGATTTGTGCAATAATCTAACCAAGTCTACGCAACATACGTTCCCAAGAGTACCATATGTTTAAGTTTACGTACATGAAAATAAAACATATATCTAAGTTTGCATGCATAAAAGTAAGTCGTCATAACGGCAAACACAAAATCTCATGAACCTATTGAATTAACAAACGCGAAAATATAAATAAATAACAATCTAAACTTAAACATAGATTAAATTCCTAATGCGAAAGAAATAACTAATCATGCTTGGAAATAATCAACTAAATCATGCATAAAAGTAACATACTATTTCTAATAAACAACAAATAAATGTAAGATTGGATGACACGAAATATGTGCGTTTCTCAAACGGTACGTGGCATTGTATCCCGAGTGCAGACCGCACTACCGTCAATTCGGATTTGGCTACGGAATTTACGTCCGGGTTTCCAACCGATATCCCATGGCCATATCATACATTAACCAACAATACTCATGCGAAGGAATATTAACAAATAACAGAAAATAAGCGGAGATAAATATAAAATGGTGCCCTCAGGTCTAACTTTTTAAGTCGTCTCTTGGAAGTGCGTTATGAGGTTGTCGGAAGGGTTGATGCTCCGTAACTTTTCCGATTTACTGGTTCGTTGTTTTCCTTCGTTTCCTCGCTGTTTTGGGCTGCTGTTTACTCACTATTTTTTGCGGTGTTTGGGCTATATTTCAGGGCAGAATTTCGGTGGTAAATGGACAAATTTTGGGGACTGTTTTTGGTGGTCAATACAGTACAGTTTTGGTGGTTTTAGGCAGTGTAGTTTCGATAGTTTCAGGGTGTAGTTCAGGGGTGTTTTTCGGTAGTTTAGGTGCAAGTTAGGGGCTGGTTTGCGACAGTTTTAGGGTGCAGTCCAGAGCTGTATTGGTTGCTGTTTGGCGTGGCTTTAGGGCTGCTGGATGGGTGTTATTTGTGCGGCAATGGAGGGCTTTATTGGTTGCTGTTTGTGGTTACGTGAGTGGGCTATTGAAGGCTACGTGAGTGGGGCTGTTGAACGCTGTGTGAACGTAAAGGGCATAGCTAGGGTTCTTCTTCACTGGTTGAGTGGCTACGTGAATTGAAGGGTTGTTTGTGCGTGGAGGGCAGGCTGTTTAGGTTTGCTTTGTACGTGAATGAGGGAGGGCGAGAGTGAGTGTCTGTTTTTTGTGTGTAAGTGTCGTCAATGTCTAGAGGTGTGAAGGGTTGGTTTATGCTTCTTTTTATAGGCAATGGTTGAGGTTATCCTTATGTGAATAGGGAAAGAATATTGTGTAATTATGGGGGATATGTAATTTTTGTATCATAAGGAAAAGATCTCTTCTTTTTAGGAAGGTAAATTGATTTGATTTGATTAGATTTTATTTTATTTATTTTAGGAATGTGATTTAATTGGATTAGGAAAGTGATTGATGGGATTTGATTTGAATCTTTTAATTTGGGAAGGTGATTTTATTTATTTTCAACATGTGTTTAATGTGCAGGTTTTTTATTTTGGAAGGAGATGGGCGTGAGTTAAGGGGTCTTAGGCGTGGGTTTGGTTAATTTTGGTGGGCTTGGTGTGTGGCTTGGTGGTGTGTGGCTTGGTGTGTGACTTACGGGGGTTTGGGTTTGGTGTGTGACTTGTGGGGGTTTGTGCCGAGGATAAATTTAAAAACAGAGGCCTAACGAGCAAACCCGAAGCTAAGCAAACAAATTAAATCCAACAGGGTATTGATTTCTGACTTTTCCCTTCCGACGTCCGTATCCCGTGACTTCCACAACTTAAATGGTAGTGCCTCCATGTGAGACTCATCATCGGGACTTATATGCAAAAATGCAGTGCCTACAGTCGCCCCCAGTTTGATGGGACTTGTGCAGTGTGTGACAATGACAATCCTATCCAAGTTATGCAATGCATTTTTACTTACCTGGCTCGCCAGCTGCCGCTTGACTTGCATGTTGCTTTGAATTGAGTTGATCTGGTTATGCCATACGCGGCATGTTAAACCCCATACCTGAGGTGTAACGGTTGTGGGCCTCGACCCATGCTCCATACCTGGAGTGCCATACCCGGCATGTTAAACCCCATACCTGAGGCGTCGCGGTTGTGTCTCCATACCCGGAGTGCCATACCCGGCATGCTAAACCTCATGCCCAAGGCGTCGCGGTTGTATCTCCATACCCAGAGTGCCATACCCGGCATGCTAAACCCTATACCCGAGGTGTCGCGGTTGTGTCTCCAAACCCGGAGTGCCATACCCGGTATGCTAAACCTCATACCCGAGGTATCACGGTTGTCTCTCCATACCCGGAGTGCCATACCTGGCATGCTAAACCCCATACCCGAGGTGTCGCGGTTGTGTCTCCATACCCAGAGTACCATACCCGGTATGCTAAACCTCATACCCGAGGCGTCGCGGTTGTGTCTCCATACCCGGAGTGCCATACCCGGCATTCTGATGATGTGTGGGCCTCAACCCTGGGACTCATCCCCAAAATTGATACAGATGTGGGCCTCGACCCTGGGACTCATCCCCAAAACTGATACTGATGATGAGGGCCTCCACCCTGGGACTCATCCCTAAAACTGATACTGATGATGAGGGCCTCAACCCTGTGACTCATCCCTAAAACTGATACTGATGATGCGGGCCTCAACCTTAGGAATCATCCTAAAACCGATTCTGATGATGCGGGCCTCAACCCTGGGACTCATCCCCAAGACTAATACTGACGTGGGCCTCAACCCTGGGACTCTTCCCCAAACTGATATTGATGTGGGCCTCGACCCATGCTCCATCCTCGAAATGCCATTCCCGGCATACAGAACCTCATCCCCGAGGCATTACTGATGTGGTGGTTCATTCCCGAACCGTGCAGTATGAGAAAGGGTAGATTGTCGCCCCCAGTCTCGATTCATCTGTCTATCTTTTGCTGTTTTCATTAGATCAAGGTAGATCTCCAGATGTGATGTTGCATATTAATATATTGTATTGCCTCTCATGAGATAATCCTGATAGCTAAACATATTTTCGTCCTCAACGGATGCTTCATGTCGAAACCAGAGAACCTTCAAAGTACTTAATACACTCAAATCCGCTCGTCTGAATGAGTGATCTGAACTAGACTCCTAGTGTGTGTGTGCCAAGGCTCTTTCACAGCTTAATCCTTAAGTAAGCCAACTCGATGATTTTGTCTCGGAGAATTGGATTAGTGGGTCTAACCAACCGAAATGTCTTGATCATACTCTGTGATTACTTCCTCGTACTCAACATGATATGGTTTTTTTCTTTTTTCTTTTGTCTCTTTCTTTTCTTTCTTTTCATTTTGAACTTCCTTTTTTTCTTTTTTTTCTTTCTTTCTCTTTTCTTTCTTTTGACACACATACCCTTTAAGGTAGCATTTCTCATCATGGTGGTCCTAATACTCGCCTATGGGTAGCTTCACGCTTATCGATTATAGGTGGTCTATTTTTTCTTTTTCTTCTCAGAGACTTTTTCTTCGTTTCCAACCATATCACATATCGTAACATAAGTAAACCAGGATGGACATCTTGGCAAACGGTCATTCACTAATCCGCCATCTCTTCAACTAGTCATCTTGCCGACTACTCAGGCTTCCACTGCTAAGATCCCGTAATCAAGTGTTCGTGAGTCTACCCAAGATCAATCACTCATAATACCGGTTGAGAGCACATCTCGCACTTATCGTTTCTAAGGTTTTACCCTACAACAAACAATGTCATCACCGGACATATGCCTAACCATCAAGGACTTTTTTTTTTTCAAACTCCACTGGAATTCTTCCTTTCAACCGCTGATAATATGGGCGTCGCCCCCTGGGATCCCTTTCCCGAAACTGATACCGATGTGGGCCTCAACCCTGGGATTCCTTCCCGAAACTAATACCGATGTGGGCCTCAACCCTGGGATTCTTTCCCGAAACTAATACCGTTTTGGGCCTCAACCCCATGATTCATTCCTGAAATGATGACACTGTACTGTTGTTGCTTCTGGTTGGCTTGCCTTTGCCGCTTTCTCTTTTTCTTCTTTGAAACCTGTGAATACAAAACAAAAACACAAAAGAATGCACATACGTTACGTGTATGCATGTATGAATGAGTTTCATATTCCGTTGGGTTAGGTCTTCCGCCAATTCCCTTGTTGACTGCTCGGTCTTCTCTTCCTCAGGCAAAATACTGCTTCAATCTGTCCACGTTGATCAGTTCAGTGAACTCGTTCCCCTCCAAATCTGACAGTCTCACTGCCCCATTTCCCATTACTTTCTGGACTATGTAGGGTCCTTCCCAATTGGGTCTGAACTTTCCTCTCGGGCCTGTTGTCGACGGTTTCGACTGCTTAAGCACCAAATCACCATTTCTGATCTTAGTAGGACGCACCTTCTTGTTGAATGCTCGAGCCAACCTCTTCTGGTATAACTGCATATGCTGTAAAGACTTCATTCTTTTCTCATCCAGCAGTGCTAACTGCTCAAATCTCTGCGAGGCCCAGTCATGTTCAGGTAATTCTGTTTCTGCTAATACCCGCATAGACTGTATCTCAACTTCCACTGGTAGTACTGCTTCCATTCCGTAGACCAAAGAGTAAGGTGTGGCTCCCGTTGCTGTTCACACAGAGGTTCTGTACCCCCCACAGGGCGTATGGCAGCTTATCAGCCCAATCTTTGTAGTTCTCCGTCATTTTGGCTAACATCTTCTTTATTTTCTTATTGGCTGCCTCGACAGCCCCATTTTCTTGCAGTCGGTATGGTGACAACTTGTGATGTCTTATCCCATACTTCTGTAGCATCGCTTTTTTTTTCTCCTTGAAACTGGACTCCATTGTCTGTGACCACGTGATGCGGGATTCTATATCGACATATGAGATTTCGGGATATGAACTTCGCCATCTGCTTTGTTGTAACGTTGCGAAACGACTAGGCTTCCACCCATTTTGAAAAGTAGTCTACTGTCACTACTATAAAATGATGTCCATTCGATGTGTGCGGTCGAATTTCTCTGATCATGTCAATTCCCCATGCTGAGAAAGGCCACGGCTCTGATAGCCCATGCAACTCTGTGTGCGGAAAATGGTTCAAGTTACCATGTGCTTGACAATTGTGACAGTGCTTCACCATCTTTGCGCAGTCAGCTTCCATGGTCAACAAGTAGAAACCTTGCATTACTATTTTACGGGACAAATTCAACCCATTCGTGTGCGGTCCACATACTCCGACATGTACTTCTTCCATTACCTTATGAGCTTCTTCTTTTCTCAAACACTTCAGCTGAATTCTGTTCGCTTATCTCTTGTAGAGTTCTCCATTCAGACTCACATATTGAGAGGCCAACTTCTGAATGGCTATCATGTCCTTTCTGCTTGCTTCTTCTGGGAATTCTCTGCGTTCCAGGTATCTCTGAATATCGTAATACCAAGGTTTCCCATCATCGACCTCTACTTCCAAGACCTTTTCTATCTCGTAATCAGGTATGCTTGCTGTTGTCAACACTAGAGGTTTCATCACCAACTTCTCCGGATTTTCCCAAGTTGCGGCTAGGGTAGCCAACGCGTCTGCCATTTGGTTCTCTTCTCGCGGCAAGTGCTGGAATTTACAATCGGGGAGGGCCTGTGCCAGACTCCTGAGGTGGAATAAGTAGGGTTTCAATCATTCTTCCTTCAATTCCCATTCTCCTTGCATCTGTCGGACTACCAACATCGAGTCTCCGTAAACTTCCACGTTCTTAGATTTCAAGGTTATCAATGTCGTCAGTCCGAAGGCGCACGCTTCATACTCAGCCATGTCATCATCAAAGATAGGGATATCATCACTCAATCTGTTCGGAGGGTTCTCACGCCTCTCATTCTCAGAGCCTCCCCTAGCGTGGGGCACAGCCATACTGGTCATAGCGGTGGTCAAAGCTTGCAACTGCTCGGTAACCTAAGTGAGACTAGTATCCAGCTGATCCATACAAGATCCATCGTTATCTGACTCACTCATGTTCGCTAACGGTCTTTTGACAAGTCTTCCTTCCTCTCTAACCCAACAGAAATCTATGGTGTCTCTTAAAACTGCATGTTAGCATGTATGCGTGCGATGCATGGGATACATAAGTCGGCCTATTATCATTTTAAAGCATTCAATCATACTATTGTGAGGTGCAAACTTGTCCCAGTTGAAAAGGCCCAACATGTTTACACTTTTACGATAACACAGCTAAGCAACTTCAAATGATAAGGGGCCTAAACATAAAGCGGCCCATTGGCATTTTAGAAGCTTTTGGCCCAATTTCTATAAAGCACAGACTCGTCCCAGTTTAAATGGCCCAACAAGCCCATACCTCATGACAAAAGGTCCAACTGAATCCAAATGACGATGGTCCTAAACATAGGCATAAACAGATAGTTTCTATTGATCCTACAACTATAGTTCACGTATGGGTTTATGGGGGTGTAGACAAAGGCTCCCACTGAGGAAGGATTACCCACAACTAGGACTCCCCACTCAAGGGTTTGAGCGACCAAATGAGCGCACCTTTTTTATACCTTAAGGTACGTGCCAACGAGTTATGGTGCATGACTGACTGTCAAATGGATTTCCTATTGAAGATTCCCCAAAAGGAGGGTGGAGCGAACTCTCTTAAATACCCAAGCCTCTTAGGCTCTTATCACATTGGTGACAGGAATAAACAATAGGTCCTCCAAATTAGTCCATCTTGGTAAGCTTCAAGTAAATGATTACCTAGGTGCCTTCAGAGCTTTTCCCTTCAATTATAGAAAGGTAATGAATGAAGGAAGACACCAAACCATTACTTAGCTCTAATAGTGCCTTTGATTAAACCCCTTTCAACCCACAATAGACACGGTTAACTAAAGCACAAATCACAAACATTACAAGACATTATTTCGGGGCCGATTCTTTATCCCCAATGGAGTCGCCAGACTGTATGACACATAAATCGGCGACGCTATTCTAGACTCGCGGCCCGGTAGGGAGTACGGAGTAGCCCACGGGGACTAAACCGGAGAAATAAAATGGAGTCGCCACCCAGTGTGAACTGGGAAAATGATTTAAGTCCGCACTCACCCCTCTCAATTGAAGACCTCAAACCGATGGGTTCGGAATGGTCCTTTACTTATGCCACTTGTAATGAACGGATTTGTGCAATAATCTAACCAAGTCTACGCAACATACGTTCCCAACAGTACCCTATGTCTAAGTTTGCATGCATAAAAGTAAGTCGTCATAACGGCAAACACACAATCTCATGAACCTATTGAATTAACAAACGCGAAAATATAAATAAATAACAATCTAAACGTAAACATAGATTAAATTCCTAATGCGAAAGAAATAACTAATCATGCTTGGAAATAATCAACTAAATCATGCATAAAAGTAACATACTATTTCTAATAGACAACAAATAAATGTAAGATTGGATGACACAAAATATGTGCGTTTCTCAAATGGTACGTGGCATTGTATCCTGAGTGCAGACCGCACTACCGTCCATTCGGATTCAACTACTGAATTTACGTCTGGGTTTCCATCCGATATACCGCAAGAGATAACACATATTTCATTCATCCAATGGTCATAGCATACTTTAACCAACAATACTATGCGAAGGAATATTAACAAATAACAGAAAATAAGCGGAGATAAATATAAAAGGGTGCCCTCAAGTCTAACCTCTTAAGTCGTCTATTGGAAGTGCGTTACGCGGTTGTCGGAAGGGTTGATGCTCCACAACTTTTCCGATTTACTGGTTCGTTGTTTTCCTTCGTTGCTTCGCTGTTTTGGGCTACTGTTTGCTCACTATTTTTGGCAGTGTTTGGGCTATGTTTCAGGGCAGAATTTCGGTGGTAAATGGGCAGATTTTAGGGACTATTTTTGGTGGTCAAGATAGTGCAGTTTTGGTGGTTTCAGGCAGTGTAGTTTCTGTAGTTTCAGGGTGCAGTTCAGGGGTGTTTTTCGGCAGTTTAGGTGCATGTTAGGGGCTGGTTTGCGACAATTTTAGGGTGCGTCCAGGGCTGTATTGGTTGCTGTTTGGCGTGGCTTTAGGGCTGCTGGATGGGTGTTATTTGTGCGGCAATGAAGGGCTTTATTGGTTGTTGTTTGTGGTTACGTGAGTGGGCTATTGAAGGCTACGTGAGTGGGCTATTGAAGGCTGCGTGAGTGGGGCTGTTGAAGGCTGTGTGAACGTAAAGGGCGTAGCAGGGTTCTTCTTGACTGGTTGGGTGGCTACGTGAATTGAAGGGTTGTTTGTACGTGGAGGGCATGCTGTTTTGGTTTGCTTTGTACGTGAATGAGGGAGGGCGAGAGTGAGTGTCTGTTTTTTTGGTGTAAGTGCCGTGAATGTCCAGGGGTGTGAAGGGATGGTTTATGCTTCTTTTTATAGGCAAGGGTTGGGGTTATCCTTATGTGAATAGGGAAAGAATATTGTGTAATTATGGGGGATATTTAATTTGTGTATCATAAGGAAAAGATCTCTTCATTTTAGGAAGGTAAATTGATTTGATTTGATTTGATTTTATTTAGTTTAGGAATGTGATTTAGTTGGATTAGGAAAGTGATTGATGGGATTTGATTTGAATCTTTTAATTTGGGAAGGTGATTTAATTTATTTTCAACATGTGTTTATTGTGCGGGTTTGTTATTTTGGAAGGAGATGGGCGTGAGTTAAGGGGTATTGGGTGTGGGTTTGGTTCATTTTGGTGGGCTTGGTGTGTGGCTTGGAGGTGTGTGGGCTTGGTGTGTGACTTGCGGGGGTTTGGGCTTGCTGTGTGACTTGTCGGGGTTTGTGCCTAGGATAAATTTAAAAACAGAGGCCTAACGAGCAAACCCGAAGCTAAGCAAACGAATTAAATCCAACAGGGTATTGATTTCTGACTTTTCCCTTCCGACGTCCGTATCCCGCGACTTCCACAACTTAAATGGTAGTGCCTCAATGTGAGACTCATCATCGGGACTTATATGCAAAAATGCAGTGCCTACAGTGGGCTTAATCTAATTTTTCCAAATATGTATAATTAGGTGTCACTAATCTCCATTGTCTCACACTTTAATTTAATACAATTAAATCAAGCCAAAGATTAGGAAATGGATTAGTTAAATGTTTGCCACCTTGATTTAATCCAATTAAATCAAGCCAAAACCACCTATTATTACATACTTAAAATTATCATAATATCCTCAAATGGTAGAGATAATTATGATTTTACAATTAAGCCCTTGTGTAATTATTGAATTAATCCAATTAATCCAATTAGGTCAAAGTAAATAATCAATGTTATCCAATAACATTTGATTATCTTAGTTGATAATTATAATATCGAATATTATATTTTATAAAAAATAATCGGCTACCCAAGTGCTCAACGAGTACACTTCATATTGGGACTCTCTAAGTTCAGACACGTTCATCAAATAAGCCTAGCTAGTATGTACGCAATTCGGCCACCTCCGAATTTGCGAAGAACACGAACGACCTTTCTGAACTATACAAGTCGAGGTCATCACATATGTTTAATAATCCCTCCGTCGTAGGCTATCCGAGTTGTGATTAGGAAACATAGAATATACCAACAAACATCTAGAGGCCAGACCATGAAAGGTTTCTGACATACATGGCATCTAAGTATGGAGGATCTCACACAAAATCAATGTTATCCTATAGTCAAAGGATTACATATGCTACTCGACTGGAGGAGATTCCTATTGACGGTGGTGTGTACTTCCAACTATTAGGAATCACATGTGAGTCATTCAGTATTCGCTCCAATGAATACCCACATGTCTATACGAGTTTCCAAAACTCATGGTACATCGCGTTAAACCATTAGAACTCCAATTCCAATATACGACATGTGATAGTCTTCTAGGTTATAGGAATTCGACCGTATTCCAAAACCAACGACTATGAATATTTACTTTAAGAATAGTTTACACCTAGTGTCAAAACTATTCTAAGGTCGATGTCATTCTTAGCATAACGATACATCAATTTAATACGCGTAATGACAATACCATTAATAGGGTATGAAATTAAAAATGTAGTTATTTTATTAATAAATAATAAAATGTACAGTTCGGATTGGCACTCCAAGCACCAACTCCATCAAACTCCCACTTGCTTAGTGCCAATCTGGATGGTACCGTAGTCTCATCTCCTCCACATGCTTATCGAATAACTTAGGAGGTAAGGCATTTGTAAGCGAGTCTGCTATGTTGTCTTGTCCTTGAACCTTTAATACCACTATGTCTTTTCGTTCAATTATCTCTCTAATTACGCGGTATTTCCTTTACACGTGTTTAGACTTGGAATGCGCCCTCAGCTCCTTAGCCTGCGCGATGGCTCCGTTATTATCACAGTATAATGGGATCGAATCCGTAATACTAGGCACAACGCCAAGTTCTGTGATAAAATTTCTAATCCAAACAGCTTCTTTAGCAGCTTCTGAAGCCGCTATAAATTCTGCCTCAGTGGTGGAATCAGCTGTTGAGCCTTGCTTTGAACAACGCCAACTAATTGCACCACCGTTAAGGGTAAATATGTATCCTGTTAGACAATTATGACCCATAACGTCACTATTTGTAAAAGACATTGTGATTTTTGTACAAATTAATTATGTAGTAATGGAAATTGCAGTTTATCATTTTGTAATTTGATTACTTAAATATATAAATGATAAAAGTCCTTATGATTAGTTCCGGATTATAAGATATGAGACAATATCAATCCATAAAGGTTTAATCATTAAATATTCCTAGTCGTAGAATTATCGAGACTGGACATCGATAATGCGGAATAGACTAGTATTGCACTTGTGCGTGTAATGGAAGCGTAACGACATAGTTCTCATATATTTAAGTATTGGATACTTATACAAGTGTGATAGGAGGTTGTGTTTACCGATGGTACGGAAACAGCTTCGCTCTGGATAGACCCCCCGGAATCCCATTGGTAGTATGACTATGTGTCTATGGGCGTCTGCATCAGGGTAGGTGTATTTGGTCTTAACCTGAGACTTGCATTGCTAGTACTTGCGACAATCAATACGCTTTGGTTTTGGTTGTCCAGGACTTTAACAGGTTCTGTGTACGCCTCTTCTGGGTTTATTGAGAATCGTAGTGTATTGGGTGTGATGTCAAGATGGAAGTATCACTTCAGTCATATGGAGATGATGATCACGCAGGGATACAGAACCGGTACTCTAAATGGTTGCAACCATTGGGATAATATGACAAGGTCATGATTATCCGATTAAAGAGACTAGTTGCTTGTAATCTGATATATGCTTCGTACTGGCAGACACTATTCCAGCCTCAGGCCTTGCATGTGACATCCGATACTGGATCGCAATACGCAATACTACGTATACTACGCCTGACATAGATTATATATTCCACTAAGAATATTTCTAGAGAATTGGGTAGGCACAGTGATTTGCTAGAAGCCACCATGTCTCGTAAATCGGTAAAAATGTAGTACGAGGTATGTACGTGTTCGGATAGTCCGACGACCGAATTTACTGCCAACATATCCAGGGATCTCTTAGGTTGATTCCCGAAGATTTATCGATGACGTATGATTCGAGCATAATTAATCTGGGATTAATTACAGAGAGATTTTATCTAGGATAAAATACTATTTGAAGAGAGAGAACGATTAATTTGGAATTAATCGATAAAATAATATATTCGATATATTAAACGAAATTAGATTTCGACGCGGAATTTAAATTAGATTTTAATTTGGGCAAACGAATTAATTTAGAATTAATTCGCTAGCGACGTGAATAGTAATTTTGCTAGGCATATTTATTTAATTAAATTTGATTTAATTACGTCGTAATGGAAAATTCGTTAATTCGGAATTAGTGAACCCGAGCACGGGATGTGTCGCGGGCCCACTCGGATTTTGAATCAAGTGGGGCCCACATGTCACATCACTTGTCACCTTAAGTTGCTTTTTGGTGATGGGTTTTGGTGAAAGAATTATGGTGACTTGTGTAACACATTTTGTGTGTAATGATTGAAAGACATATACCAAAAATTTGGTATATCTTTCTTTTGATTTTTGAAATTAAAAAAAAAACAAGTCAACACAAGTCTTTCACTCTCTTCTTCCTTCTCTCTTTCACGCACATTGTGCAGTTTTTTCCCTCAAAAATTTTCAAGGCTTGGCCGAATTTCACAAGAGAAAATATTGAAGATTTGTTGCAAATCTTCAAAGGTGCTAGCACATCCAGGAATCAAACAAGGTGATAGGGAAACCAATCTAAGAGCTTGGAATCCTTTCAAAAGCTTGGAGCTTGAAGATCAAAATTCAAAGTGGAGCTTGGAGACTTCTCAAAAAACAAAAGTTTTGTGTTCAACGCCTCCAAAATCCGTTCAAAGTGAGTATGATTCCGCCAAAACTCCTTTTGTATTCACATATTTTTTATGCTTGAATGATCTTGGGACAACTTAAGAAACCAACAATGGTGTCATGGAGCCTAATTTGAGCATGAAAAATATTAGGGTAAAATTTGGGTAAATTGGATTTGAGCATGATTTAACCAAATTGTTTGTTTGAGCATGCTTGTATATGGATAACTTGGAGTTATTTATGATCAATTTCATGAAAAATTAATTGGATCAATTTTTGCGCAAAATGTTGGCTTGGCTGAATGCTAATAGCCCTAAATAGTCATGATATTTTTTATTTTTTTTTATCATTGGATGAGTTGAAAGACATGGTTATATTGATTTAAGATTCAATCGGATTGAAATCGGAATCGAATGTAAAAACCCCAAAAATGCCGTGAGCTATGGAGCATGAAATGAGATGATTTTTTGTTTCAAAATGTTGGACATGAGTTGAAAAAATTAATACATGATTAATTGATTAAATTAGTATTTTGGAAATATTAATTTAGATAATTAATTGATGCAATACACTTTAATTAATTGAATTTTGAAATTTGGAAAATTAAATTTTAATTAGTTGGGCTTGATTTAGAATTGGGCTTATAATGTTGTATTTGGGCCTAATGGGCTTGGTTGGGCCAAGATGGTTTAGGTCAATTGGATTGGATCCAAATTGGGCCTAAATCATTCCATTAAGTCCAAATATGACAAATGGGCCTTTTATGTTTAATTAGGCCTTATGGGCCGAAATTGGTTTCTTGGCAAATAGGGTGATTCCTTAATTGGGCTTTGGTATTTGGGTTTGACCCATATTGACCAAAGTCCATGCCTTAAGAAATTAATTGAAAGCCCATTGGACTTTAATTAAATAACATTGGATCTTAATTGGGCTTTGGGACCCATTTAGATTAGATTTTGAATCTAAGTCGTAAAGGCGCATTAAAAAGTGTAGTTATTTAATTTGGAATTAAATATAGAATTAGTATTGAATACGAATTAAATTAGATTTAAATTGTAGTTCGATATAATTCAAGAATTCGTACTTTGAGTACTTATTCTCAAACGAGTTGGACTCGCGCAAAATCAAATCGTTGTTTGAACATTGGATGATCACTTTATTCAAGATTAATTAATTGGATTAGATTGATTGAATAACATGCTTTGTGTGAATACATGGATGTGTTGAATGAATAACGTATATCAGATGGATATTAGAAGGGAAAGGGCAATTTTGGAAATTGTTGTAAATTTAGAATTTATTAAATTGGACCTGCGTGTCCAGCCTTATCTCTCTTGATTCTTTGTAATTCTCTTCTCACCTAATTCCCCTCAATGTTAATGAGGTTTCTTTAATTGTATTATGTAATTGGGTAGAAGCAAGAATAGTGCTAGCCGGGGAGAGGAAATTGAGTGATTTGTTCTAGGAACAATCTGTGAAATATCCATCCGCATATCGTTATTAATTTATTTCCGCGCCTTATTATGCTTTTAGAATGCATGCTTAAGGGTGTATGATGATACCTAACAAAGATAATAAATTGGTTGCCAATTTACGCGAAAAACCTTCAACAAATATTAAGCTTTTTCCTTCCATTGAGTGATTCTTACTCAAGATCCAAGATTGGCACTGGTTTGTTGGCCAAAGTCAAGACCTTTGTCCATCGCGGATGTGCTTGAATCATGAAGGCTTTGTTCCATATCGTATGTCTTGTCCAAGTTGTGATTTGTTGGCCAAAGTCAAGATCACTTCTTGTCCATCGACATCGATTATGAAGCTTTCCAAAGTCAATGGGTTCCGCTTAACTGGAATCATTAAGCTTGTTGTGCCAAAGCCAAGGCTTAGTTGATTCAGAGGAAAAAAGGTTAGGAAAATATATTGGATATATTGGCATATATATTGTATATATGTTTTGGACTTGGAGGTACACCTACCGGATCTAGGAATTGGATGAGATCCAACTGATCTTAGAGATCTACCTAGTTAAATATCATACAGCTTGTTGGCTAAAGTCAAGGTTGTGTGTTATTTAACGGGATCCTAGCCCACTAGGAAACTAGGTTTCCCGAGTACTCAACAGAGGGTTAGAGGCTCGCCGAAAAATAGTGGGAGGCTAGTATTGAATTTGCAATTTCGTTCAAACACTTAGCTTTACGCGCTTTCAAATATTTTCGTCAATTATTTTATTAGTTGGAATAATATATTATTATTTTTCTTGTAACAGTTAGACTGTACCCATACATCGTTAATCGAATAGTTGGACTATTACGGTTAAGATGACAGGAAAGTTAAGCATTAGAGATATTGTCATGGGCGACAACGTCTTTAATGGCACAAACTTTCAGGACTGGGATATGAATCTCAGAATAGTTCTGGGATCCGAGAAGTTACTCTACACTATAGAGCGACCTCTTGGGCCTAAGCCCCGACCTGATCAGTTGCTTGAGCTAGAGCTTTGGAAGACTCATAGCGATGACAATACGACTGCTCAATCGGTAATGATTTTGAGACATGCATTGCCTTGAAGATTCAAGATGTGAAGACTACCAGACACAGTATCTTTCTTCAAAAGAATGTACTTAAGGGCTGCATGATCGGTGAACACAGTGATGGGAGAACCAATAAGATATGCACAGAATTTGTCTAAAGTAAATACTACAGCCTGCAGTTGTTTCTCCGTTGTGGAATAGTTCATTTGGGCACTGTTCAAGTTTCTGCTAGCATAATAGACGGCAAAAGGTTTCCCTTCTCATCTTTGCCCTAAGATTGCCCCAACTGCGTAGTCACTGGCATCATATATGATCTCGAATGGTAAAGTCCAGTCCGGTGGTTGCATGATTGAGGCAGAGGTGAGGTTAGTGATTAATGTTTTGAAGGCGTCATCACATTCTTGTGTCCATTCAATGGGGGAGTCCTTAACAAGAAGGTTACATAATGGTCTGGCAGTAGATGAAAAATTATGTATGAACCTCATGTAGAAGCCAGCATGCCTAAGAAAGGATCGAACATCTTTAACAGTTTTGGGTATTGGCAGCTTGGATATTAATTCGATTTTAGATTGGTCCACTTCAATACCTTTGGAAGAGATAATATGACCTAGAACAATTTCTGAAGGGACCATGAAGTGACATTTTCCCAGTTTAGAATGAGGCATTTTTCCTGACAGCGACTTAACACGGCTTTAAGATTAAATAGGCATGTATCAAAGGAATTACAAAACAGGGTTAAGTCATCCATAAATACTTCCATGCACTTCCCAATCATGTCACTAAAAATGCTCAGCATGCATCTTTGAAAAGTGGCAGGAGCATTACATAAACCAAATGGCATGCGGTGAAAAGCATAAGTGCCAAATGGGCAGGTGAAAGTGGTCTTCTCCTGATCTTCCAAGGAGATCTCAATTTGGTAGTACCCCGAGTATCCATCTTGGAAGCAGTAGAATGGATGTCCTGCTACCCACTCGAGAATCTGGTGGATAAAAGGAAGCGAGAAGTGGTCCTTTTGGGTGGCAGCATTCAACTTCCTGTAGTCTATGCACATACGCCAACCTGTGACTACCTTGGTAGGAAACAGTTCTCCTACCTCGTTTTTCACTACAGTAACCTGCGTAGGACTAACCCATTTACTATCAGCAATTGGATATATAATACCCGCATCTAATAACTTAATCACTTCATTTCTTACTACTTCCTTCATAGTGGGGTTTGGCCTACATTGAGGGTCTCTACGAGGCACAGCTCCCTCTTCTAGGTGAATCTTGTGAGAGCAAATCCAGGGGCTGATACCTTTAATGTCTCCGATGGTCCAGCCAAGTGCCGATTTATTCTCATTTAACATGTCAAGTAATTGCTCCCTTTGTGATGCATTCAGCTCTAATGAGATGATGACGAGAAAGGTGTCACATGGCCCAAGAAACGCATGCTAAAGCCATTCTGGTAGTGCCTTTAGTTCAACTTTTGGGGTTTCTCTTGCAGAAGGCTTCAGCTTCTCTCTTTCCCCTGGAAAAGCTTCGAACTATGGCTGTCATACTCTTGTTTCATGCTTTTGCGAAATGGAACAACCATTAGAGATCTCATGAATTTCAGGTGGGTCAAGAACATCTAAAACATCTGAGTGAGGGAGAATATGATCAGGAGGGTGAGAATCATGTGGGATTTCTAGCGCAAACGCGTCTATCAGGTATGTCTGATGACATTCATCATCATCTTGTTGTTGTTTCCCAACATGAAAAATGTTTACTTCCAGTGTCATATTCCCGAATGATAATTTCATGAGGCCATTACTACAGTTAATGAGGGCATTTGATGTGGCAAGGAAAGGTCTACCTAAGATCAGTGGAATTTTGGATTCAGAATTGACTACGGACTGGGTATCGAGAATAAGGAAATCTACCGGGTAGTAAAACTTATCGACTTAGAGTAAAACATCTTCAACCATTCCTCGTGGAGTTCTGACAGAACGATCAGCTAGCTGAAAAATTACTGATGTAGGCTTAATTTCTCCTAGACCCAACTGCATGTAGATGGAATAAGGCATGAGGTTAACACTCGCGCCTAAATCTAGTAATGTCTAGCCGAATTCATATGTGCCAATGTGGCAAGTGATAGTAGGACAACCCAGATCTTTATATTTTGGCGGGGCCTTTTGCTCAATCACTGCACTTGCTTGTTCCGTCAAGAATGCAGTCTTCTTTACATGATGTTTCCACTTCATGGTGCAGAGATCCTTTAAAACCTTCGCATATGTGGGGACTTGTTTGATCACATGTAGCAATGGAAGGTTAATTTTCACTTGTTTAAGATGCTATAGGATCTCACCGTTTGGGTCTGCAGCTCTGGTAGTGGGCCTTAGGGCTTGAGGGAAGGGTACTCTCACTGGGGTATGTGTCATTTGATCCTCCTGAGGGGTATCTACACCTTTTTCCTTAGTAGCACCTACAGTATCGGAAATGTCATGTATCCCTACTTCTTTACCACTCCTAGTGATGATGGCATTTACAACCTTTACATTGGCTCCCTCATGTTCAGCCTGTGCCATGTGTTGCCCCTGTGGATTGGGTTGAGCCTGAGAAGGGAATTTGCATGGCTCTGTCACACTTAGGGCATTGGTCAACTTAGAAACTTAGCTTATAATCTCCTTGTTTTCCTCAACTAATTGGGCTATCATTGACTCCACCTTCTGATTAGTCCTATTATGGGCTTCCACA
This sequence comes from Zanthoxylum bungeanum, assembly GCA_019454045.1. Taxonomy (NCBI): domain Eukaryota; kingdom Viridiplantae; phylum Streptophyta; class Magnoliopsida; order Sapindales; family Rutaceae; genus Zanthoxylum; species Zanthoxylum bungeanum. The sequence goes on from SKCR01046747.1 coordinate 33,703, forward strand.
AATGTTTGCATAGTGTCCTCTAAGGAGTTCCTAGGGTTTGCAGGTGTGATATTGAGGAGTACTATAACCTCTAGGTTGTGGTGGCTGAGTTGGTTGCTGAGACTCTTGTCTCCAACTAAAGTTAAAATGGTTCCTCCAGCTAGGGTTATAGGTATCTGAGTACGGTGTGTAGGGCTTTCTGTATGTTCCTAATGCATTGCATTGGTCCTCATATGTTCCCCCAATCTCACCATTTGCAGGGCACTCTTCTAAATTGGCTACTGCATGCATGGTCTTGTTATCCTTGGCTTTTAGGGCTCATATCTCTCTGGTTAATAGCTCGACATGTGCCTTAAGGTTATCTTCTTCTCTAAGGTGGTATATGCTTCTATTAGAATAAGTAGGGTGTGTCTTAGCAGTGCTATCTACGACGCTTGGCCCGGTCCATGTGTGAGACTTTTCTGCTAATTCATCTAGGTACTCTAGTGCCTCATCAGGGTCTTTGCGGATAAACTCTCCATTGCATATTGTTTCCACGAATTGGCGCACTCTAGGGGTCAGTCCATCATAGAAGTAGCTTACTAGGTACCAACTCTCATAGCCATGGTGGGGACAGCTAGCTAACTTGTCCTTATACCTCTCCCATGCTTGGTAAAGGGTCTCACTGTCCTTTTGGGCGAAGGTAGAGATTTCCTGTTTCAAGGCATTAGTCTTATGATGAGGGAAATATTTATTGAAAAATGCCTGAGTCATTTCGCCCCATTATCCTATTGACCGGGGTAGCAAAAAGTCTAGCCAACTTTTAGCTCTATCCCTAAGGGCAAAAGGGAAGAACTTGAGCCTAATGCTGTCCGTGGTCCCCAACCGGTCATGGGAGGTCGCTACTACCTCTTCAAATTCCCTAATGTGCACATAGGGATTCTCGTTCTCCAACCCATGGAAGGTTGGAAGGTACTGTATCATCCCAGGTTTGAATTCTATGTGAGGGGCATCAGGGGGAAACATAATGTATGAAGGTGTAGCAGTTCGAGTATGATGGAGGTACTCTTCAAGAGTCCTCACATGTGGTCTCTCGTAGTCGTTCATGGTGTGCCTATTAGATCTAGATGGTGTGGCGAAAAAGTTTTCAAATGTATTCTCGGAGTCTGAATCTGACTCTGAGTCTTCCTGTACTATTCTTGTAAACCTCCCCAACCGGTTCCTAAGTCTTGGCATGCACTTCAAACTCAATTTATACGAGAAACTAAAGCGACCTAAATAAGTAAGTAAGCCAAATAAATAAAGAAAAGAATAACTAAAAACAATAATAAGAATAAAATAAGTAAAAACTAACTAAAATTTTAACTAAAATAAACAGGTAATAAATAAGTAAATAAACAAAACTAAAATAAGATAAAAGTAAACAGGAACGAAGTTACCGCGTCGTTGTTGACTAAGCGAATTGCCCATTGAGTTGTCAACCGTCTCCCTGACAACGACGCCAAATTTTGATTACGCCCAAAAGTGTTCGCGGCTATCGCAGCACAACTGGGGTGTCGATTCCTAAGGGATATTGCTACAGGAACTACTCACTCGGACAAAAACGCGTTAGCAGTAACTTTGTAAAAAGGAAAAGATTTGCAGATTACGATTTAAAATAAAACTGCGGTAAAGTAAAAGGAGATTATCAGTGATTTAAATAGCAAAGCTTTCGGAATTCCCCCTAAACCAAGTTCTTATATCTAGTTATCTGATTCTCTTATTACACAATTGGGGGTTTCACTTCCCAAACTCACAATTGGAAGATATTCAATACAACTCAAATTAAGGTCTGAAGTAATTGATAGTTTGTCTCTTTATTGTTAACACACATATAGATTATCATTACAAGTTATCCAACGATGACAACATTGCAAGCAATATTGTAGCAGAAGATAAACTCGCAAAACAATACTAACCAGTCACAACTTAATTTTATGATCCATACATAATAAAAACAGGGCTGAACTTATATATAAAATGTTGAAATAAGTTTCTAGGCTTAATCATCCAAGAGATAAAAAGAATAACAATATATCAATTATATTAGTCAAGTTAAGGTCCATACAAGAATCAAAATAACATAAATAAAAGAATAGCATAGGGTTTCATCCTTAGCTTTGCTGCAGGAGATTAGTTCTCCATGGTGAAGGAAGAAACCTTGATAAACTGAAGAGACGACGTCATAGACTTCATGTTTTTCGTCCTTGTCTCCACGTTGTTGAGTTCCTCTCCTTGGTTCTTCACTTCTTTTCTCTGAATTTCTCTTCTTTCTATTCTTTTTCTTTTATTTTTCTTGGGTTAGGATGAAGCCGGGTTTATATAGGGAGGCTCTGGAACCCTTATACGCATCAGAGATGGCCAAAATAGGGTTTTTTGGACGTTCTGTGCACCACGACGCTGCGGGATGGGCACCGCAGTGCCGAACTCTCGACATTTTGGCTTAGGCGTGTTTCAGCGTGAGGCGCTGCGGCGCCAAGACATGGGTACCGCGACGCCAGTGTGTTTTACTTCACTGGTTGCTGCCTCGCGTCTCCGATGTTCCCGCGCGCTTCCGATGCGTCTGTTAGGCTCCGAAACATGTCCTTTTGCTCCATTCTTCATCATCCATTGCTCCTAATAACAAAGCACAAAATGAACTCTAATTAAGATTAAGAATGTAGAAATTACACTGAGTTAGCGTGGTTCAAAGTACACTTTCGTGCACTTATCAGTCCCGCCAATATTGGCTTTGATTATCAGTGTATCATCGTGAGCATCTTCCTTGGTGAATATTATGGGCACCGGTCTGGTCATCTGGATCTTTGGGGCCCATTTTGTGGCTAGTACCCACGGAACCTTGGTTCGGCAGTAGTTCTTTCTCGCTCGGTTTGAATCTCCGGCCAACGTCATTCCCCTGCTATTGTGAACGTCAGACTCTATTCCCTATTCTCCCTGACCCTCATGTCCCTGTGGTCTATGCACTCCTTCAGGTAGCATTTTCTCACCAGGTCTTCGACATGTTCTTGTAGATCCATGCATCTCTCTGTTGCGTGTCCCTTCACATTATGGTGTACATAGTAGGCCATGTGGTCTCTCTTCTCAATCGGAAAACTCCTCGGGCGGGCTCAGTTTGTATGCCTTTATCCTGGATTTCCCGAGCTATCTAGGATAATAGCCTGTTCAAGATGGTGCACGTCGTTCGTCCGACGGCATAGGCGACCTTGATCAAAGGCCTTTTCTCATGCATTGGATTACCCTGAGTTATCAGCCTGAACTCTTTCTGTTTTGGGGTCGATCCCTTTTGGTCTCTACCCACTTCGTACTTTTGATATCCGAGTAACTCCTCCTCGGGCGATCTTCTTATCTTCTTCCATCAACACAAACTTCATTGCCAGCTCCAAGGCCGCGACATAGTCTGGTATTTCATAGATCCTTAGGTAGGACCATAACTTCTCGACCCTGAGAGCTCCTTTAAAACTCTTCAGTGCCTCTGGAGGCTTATATGCCCCGACCTCCAATATCAAGCTATGGTATCTATCGACAAAGCTATTCAATGGCTCGTCGTCTCTTTGCTTCATCAGCCTAAATGACCTCATTGTCTTCCTTGGTACACACCGCAAAAATGACTTCCTCAACTGAGAGAAGCAGCTGATAATTCCCGGGGTCAATTTTCTTAACCACAAGTTGGCGGGAACACCTTGCTGATCGCCTCCCCTGCCATTCCCTCAATCTCCAATAGTAAAACAAACTTCCCAACGTTGGACTTGGGGTCCGTGTTGCCTTTATAGATATCCATCGCAGGCATGGTGAATCTTCTTGGACACTTTATCGCCAAAACTTCCTTCGTAAAAGGGGATGTTGTCTCCATGTCTTGGTCGCCCCGCGATCCCCCTTTCACAATTTCCTCTCATTTCCTCATTTACTTCCAAAACCAATCCCTCATTTGGCTATCGGAGCTGTCATGTTCAAGCCCAAAGGCCTTCTCACGCCTTCCACTGCGAGCATGGTACCTTCCATGGCTGGGAACCTCATACATTTTCTCCGGGTATTGTTCCAGGTCGCTCTCCCCAAAACATGGGTTGTTGCTGGATGACTCTAGGGTTTGCATGCCTTCTTCTTCTTCCCACGGCTCCCCTGTTGGTAGAGTGCTGGTAATGACTACAGATCTCATTCTCTGGGCATTCTTCTTCCCATTTCCATGATATTTGTATGTTCCGGCGATCATTTTCCCCCTTGATATTTCCTTTTTCCTTCTGCTATGACCTTCTTCCCCTACTTTTCATGTCTTCTTCTCTAGCTTCTCAATCTTTTCTATCATAGCTTTCATGAAGGTTTGAGTTGTTTCATTCTCTCTTCGAGCATCTTCCCTTTCATTTAGCAGGGTTTCTTCTATCTTCTCCATCCTTTCCATTGTCGAAGCCTCTAAAGTTTTGTGGTTTCCATCTCATGCCATCGTCTTAGTGTGTTTGCTGTTTTTCGTACCGATTCCCCACAGACGGCGCCAACTGTTAACAGCTGTTTTTTATTCCGGGGGATTTCGGGAAAATCAACTCCTCGAAAAAACCTCCCCAAAATAGTGAATTTATTTGGTTAGTTGGGAACCAAAACAAACTTGGCAAGCAAACATGAAATCACAGAAAATACAAAGGATTTAACGTGGTTCGGCGGAGAGTGGCTCCAATCTACCATCCACAGATGCAAAGAAAGAAAATTTTTTATTATAAGCTCGGGTCAAACCGACCTGCTTTATCTCTCTCTAACACTAAAATTTGTCGAGCTTTTACAAGTCATGAAAATGCTTTAATTCCTAGAAACCATCAACCAACCTTTAAAACTGAGTCTTCACCCCCTTTATATAGTGTGTCTATAACAACTATTACACCAACTCATGACATCAGCTCACGTCACCCTGTCACTATTGCCCATACTCATTTCCCCAACAACTCTGCAAACGGTAGTTCTGGCCGTCTAACATAACCACCCTCTGCCATCTGAAAACCATCATTTCACCTTTTGCCCACCGTTACACGCTCTGCCCATGTGTCAACCTGCATTTCAACCACTATAATGTTGTTCCGTGTGTTAGGGGATAAGCCTTTAGCCTACTATCATCTCATCAGCCTTTGGGGGGAGCTCAAACTTCCATGTAGGGCTTACATCACTCACACATAAGCACGATACTGCAAACCTTGCCTCGGTCCTCGGGTCGGCATACTGAGGTGTTTGATACTGGATCCTCTTCCCCTCTTCTTTACCAGGTCAGATCGAGATGGGTTCCTTCACTTCCCTCACTTTCCCTTTGCAATTTTCGGCACATTTTTGATAAGTGTTAAAAAGTTCAGGAACATCCTATGTGGCCACCTTTTAATATCCAACTCCCTACATCTTTTCTTTAAAAAAGGTCAAGCCAACATTAAGCTCATTTGTCGCAGGGCATCTAGCTTGTATCTTCTAATGATCACCTTCCTATGTTTCTTTGTTTCTAAAAAAGCTTCTTCGGGTGTATGCGACTGTGCCTCAGTTGGCTCACTCCAAATCTCATTCTCATTATTACAAGCACAGAACAGGTCTCCTGACAGTCTCGGGTCGATCTTCATTTGCGCAAATGTTACTGAATCTGATCATTTTCATCAGATCAGGTGACTCTACGCTTCGAGCTTGAACCCTTCTGTCCGGCTTCTCATCCTCAAAGTTTCTCGGGTCTGAAAATCAACATCAACGCATGATATTCTCTTTTGCAGATTAATGATAAGCTTGATGACGTACAAATTCCCCATCAATATAAATTTTACTTATTGGTCAACAGATTAGAGTTCTGTAAAGTCCCAATGTCAACTAGACACTTCTCAAACCCCAAGAAAGCATAACTTGAAGTTGCTCTTTTAAGTTTCTAAAAGAATACACTCTCATTCTTGTTACTCGGCTCGGCTCAGAATTGCAGAGATCAAAAGAGTGAAAATCCATAAAACAAATGCCCCGCCAACATAGAACGGCCAAGAAATGTTTGTAAACTCGTGCATAAAGCTTATGATGTGGTTCGATTTTTTGCTTCAGAAAATAAAATTTGGACAAAATTAAGGGGAAAAATAAAATCTGGCTAGAAGAAGAGACAAGACCTGGACGAAGCTTCAACATGCATAAATAGTATTGGCAGGTTGCACATTGCATTACCTTACCCGTTTTTGATCCAAATGAATACAAAAATGAACAAATTCATTGTCAACCGATCCACGAAACCACGGCCTGAAACTAATGCTCGTCTATGACGTACACATGGCCGTTGTTTTACAAATGGGGCACAGATTTTTGTTCATTAGCCATTGTTTAATACAATTGGTATGAAAATCATGTCCGCAATCCAGCCTTCCAATATCCTCTCCATTGTTATATTCCTCCTGTGCATGTTAAACAAAGATTAAGAATACACAGGATGAAGTGCGAAATTATGCAGAAGATAAAGCTGGAAAAGATAAATTATTACCTGACAGATACAACACGGTTCCTGTTCCTGCTGGGATTCAATCAAAATAAAATATTTCTGCTGTTTCAATTGAGTTTTTATAGTTTCTTCACTCAATCCTGTGCTCACATTCCCAATGCGCTCCTCCAGAGCCAGTAGTTCCTATAATCCCAACAGTGTTATGACAGCAATCTTTACTGTAAGCTGGAAAATAGATGTAAAAAATCATTGGGTATATTTTACCTCGTATGACATATTATCAACATCAAGGCGCATATCTCTGTGCCGATCATGAATATCAGCCACCCCAAAAAAGACCGACTGGTCAAGAATCATAACATCCTGACACAGGCACACACAGTCAAATGTCAAGCCAACCAGTCTTCTAAAAATAAATACCTGTCTTTTACAACTTGGTACAACATCCATACCATATATATTATATGAGAAAGTTCACAAGGAAAGAAAATAAGCTTAAATAATAGACAGAGTAACATTATATTTCCAAGTTTTCTGTTGGTCATCGTGGAATGCTACTGATGTGCTCTACTAATATACAGATCGAAAATGTAAAATCTAACCTCAAATTGCAAGCCCTCTCCCCTACGCATGAGATCCAATACATTGCGAATCTGCTGAAGAAAACACTATCTAAGTTCCAGTTTACTGTCTACTTGCAGAAACAATTGGATGACATTGAAAAAAGGAGTGCAAGGATAGATAAAAGCAAAATTACAAAACATAATAGCCTTATGTTAAAACCCATTGGCAACATGTTCTACTGCATGATTACTTTTCAAATTAAAATAATATGGTCACCAACTCAGGCAGGCAGGCAGACAGATACACAGACTTGTGCGCATTCACATTCTCATTCACACACAGAAGAAAACAAGTTTGCTGCAACACCTAAAACATGGAACAGATGCCCCTACCCCCATTTTCTTTCACAAGAGACATCAACATACAGAAAGAAGTTTCCTCATACACACCATTTTCTTTCTTTCTTCTTCAAAAAAAATTCATTTCTTGGAATAATGGAATTGCATGATCCCAAAGATGCATGGCACAAATAGAATGTGCGATAAAGTTGATACAGTATCTAGGAAAAGCTAAGAATGGCTAAAAAAGCTATGAATGGCTAAAGGAGCTATGATAATGATGACAACCACAACAGAAATAGACCAGAAAGTTAATATGAAAAGGAAAGACCGTTATGTTATCCAAACAATATATTAAATTAAAACTGAATTTCAGGGAAAAAGCATCATAGCCAGAAAATAGGGAATTCAAGAGCAGACCTCGGATACAACAAGCCTGTTTCTTCCTTCTCCAGCAGCAGCCAAAGCTCTCAATGGATGCGGAAATCCAAGGCCACCGTCTTGTCTCAGTAAGTGTGATGCTGACCTAGGGTAAGACTGATTATGCCTCTGGTTACCCGCTCTAGATGAAAGCACCATATCTTCTGGGGACAGTGGACCAGAACGCAGTGGCAGTTGATTACTGCTCTGCCCCGCAGACTCAGAACCAGCAGAAGAAATCAACGATCGATGAATCAATTCTGAAAATCTATGTGGATATTGAGAAGGATTTGGATGAGGGATCCATGTAGGAGTAGATGGTTGATGGACGCCTGAACTTGAACCTGCTCGAGATGAAGAAGCAACATTCCCTTGTATACTTATATTTCCACCAGCTAAACTTCTATTTTCTGGATTCCGAACCAAATTTCTCAAATCAGGTGCGGCTATAAACATAGGATTTTCCAACATACTTCTACCCATCATTCTTCGTCTTGTTTCCTCACGTGGGAAAGCGTCCCTATCTCTGACAACATTAGAACTGGATGAACTCCCAGTTCTTGAGCTAGAACCTTTATCCCACTGAAACGGCTGCAGATTTTGTGGAAACATTGGTACATGCAACAGAAAGGGCTGGCTTTGAGGGTTTGCATTATCTACCACTGGAGCTGTCCTTGAGTCCAAAGATCGCTCATTCAGTCGCAGTCTTGATGACTGTTGTGCAGATGAAATATTAGAATGCCAAACAGCAGCCCCTGTTGGAAATAGAGCATAGGGCACAGGTTTTGGTTGGATTGGAGGATTTATACGCACACGGAAGTTTCTTCTGGAACTCTCTGCATTTCCTGCCATTGGTGAACCAGGAACACCATCAGGAGCCAGTCCTCTCAGACCTAGTCCATGTCCTGAGCTTACCTGCCCAGATGGAGCATATATGCTTAAACTGCTACCTCCATCATTGGAAGCAGAAACAGCAAGCTGAGCACTACTTTCTGCATGATGAAAGTAACCGGAACTTCCACTCACAGAGGAATTGTCAACATTACCTTCAAGAGCTTTTCTTTTACAAGCACGACGACCACCCTCAAATGAACTACCCGGTCTACCATTATTCCCTTCATCCACATATTCACCACTTCCTGAAGGAAGTACAAAAGATTCAGAGCCACAAAGAGGTGGAATCTGCTCATTTTCTGATGCACCTGACTTGTATATATTAGGACATCCCGAAACTTGAAAATTATCACCATCATGACTCACAAAACTAGCATTTAAGTTGAGATTTTGTGACATCACATTGGAATTGGAACTTTGCAAGAACATGGGGTTAACATTAGCTCCATCACCCGGCATATTACTAGCTGGTTCACATTGCTGTTCTTCTATTCTCAGACCAGCTTCTGTACAAAGAGTCAATGGAGACCATCTAAGTTGTGTTCTCCGCTCATCATGAGTAACGTTATTTTGGGGGCCATGTGAGCTGGGTTCATCTAAGCTCCAAGCATTAGACGAATGTTGCTCATGGCTCAGAGAATTTACACATGTCATGGTTGTACCAGCTGGTGATGGTATATAGGGTGGTGTGATTTCTGGAGGATTCTGAATATTATTCCAGAAAATTTGTTGATCTACAGCAGAAGTTGAGGTAGATCCATGGTCAAAGCTTAAGGTTTCTGGCAAGGAACCAATGGTACCCCTTTGACCTTGCATTAGGGAAAATGTAATTTTTCTTAAATTGCTCCTTTTTGTTTCAAAGAAAATTCCAACACGACCAGTGACAGCAAACCTGCCACAATAAAGCAACGAAAATAACATTACTTTCTGTGGTAAAAGAACTCCAAGATGATGCAGCCATTTACAAAGCATTATGCATTAGAAGGCAACTTTACCTAATGTCCCAAGCACATTCAACTTAAGTTAATGATATGAAAATGAACAACTTCACACATCAACTCATTGATATGCATACAATTAGACTGTAAATGTTGGTACCAAAATTACATTCATTGTCCTCGGAAAATTGACACTTGTGATTCAGGTTAGTCGATGGTTGACATCATCATTGAGTAGTAGAAATGAACAAGAGAAAGAACTCTGTTTAGGTTGGGTCTTACAATGTGTTAGAGAGTATAAATGAATTGCAAGTTTTAATAAGTTTTCTTTCAATGTCATCAACTACATATATAAACAAGCTATGAGTATAGTTTACAGAGAGAGTTGCAGGAAACTAATATTCAGAAGTTTGATACACTGTCCAATGAATGAATTACAATTATTCAACAGTTTAAAAAAAATATCGAAATTGAGAGGAACTATGATATAGACCACAGACACTCACTGATTATTCAAAAAAGATAATTGAACCCACAAAGAAACTTGAGAATGGCCTAAGCAATGGGGAAATCAATCAATCAATCCATATATTATTGTAACTAAGGGGCATTCATGTACACGACATCCAAGGATTCAAATCTCTGGCTTGGAAGGAAACTTATAACGAAAATCACAGCTACATCATACCAATGCAACAATTACATTAATCAGAATCACAACATTATATATATATATAAAAAAAAAAAGGACACAATAACAGATATTTGAGTCACAAAATAAATTTGACTCAAACAGCTAAAAAGGTAAAAGCTTTGAAACAGAACCACATAAACAATTAGAATTTCAAAAATAAATTCAATTAAAAAAAATAAAACAAACATGAGGATTTGAAGAGGAGATAAGTGGACCTGTACTTTCTTATCCAGAAGGATTAGAAGATAAACAAAACAAAAAACAATAACTCATCCATACATATCATATATATAATTGCTGACAATTTATCAGTAAACAAAAAAAATATATATATATGAGAGACTTACCTGAGACGAAGAAACCGATCGATTCAAAGAAAAAGAGAAAAATAAATGTAGATGAAGATGAAGAAGAGGCCCTCAATTCTCTCAAAAAGCAAGTGCAAGATTCAAAAGAAAGAGGCCTTAGAATTCTTGAAATAAGATGAGAATATGGAACCAAACAAGGGGCAAACAAAAAAAGAGATTAAAAGCGGACTGTAACCCCTTCCCTCAATTTACCAAACCACCCTCGGTGTTATTATTATTATTATTATGTTACTGCTTGGTCATAACATTAACAAGAGCAGTTTCTTTCATTTTAATTAAAATAAAAATAAAGCTACCACCAAGTTGGCAGTTGCAAAACCAATAAGAAATTGCGTCCCATTTGAGCCCCTTACCAAATGGCTCCTCTATACTCCTTTGTTTTCAATGCGCGGCGTTTTAGGCAGCCCCACTCACGCCAAGCACCTGCCCCTCTTTTCTTTTCCATTCACATGCATTTTTGGCCTCTGCTGTTGCACTCGATACCCTTTCTTTTCTTTTGAATCAGAACTCATAAGTACACACGTGTCATTGGTTTAATTGGTTGGCCCCGTTGTTAGATAGCTTAGATTATATGTTTTCTTCCTTCACCTAAAAATCTTGATTGATTGCATCAATTTTGACCATATATTAATGGGAACTTGTTACACATCTTCAGTGGTTATAATTGATGATTGAGCATTGACCTAAATTGTAATATTGTATTGTATATTTGTCTGCGAAAAAAATTAAGTATTTGGTGAAATGACATGTGATTAAACGATTATGATTTTAAGATCTCGTCAGAACCAGCCTTTAGGAACGGTCATCAGAGTCTATCCCAAAACCTATCATTAGAGATTGGCAACGGAACCCACCACCATAGTCTGAAGTCGGAACCTCCATCAAGGTCTGACGTTAGGATCTATCGTTAGAGTCCGATAGTAGGACCTCCATCAGGGTATGAATTCAGGACTCACCAGGGGGAAGTTATTACCAAGCATGACTCCCACAAAGGCAACCACTGTTAGACAATTATAACCCATAGCATCACTATTTGTAAAAGACATTGTGTTTTTGTACAAATTAACTATGTGACAATGGAAATTGCATTTTATCATTTTGTAATTTGATTACTTTAATATATAAATGATAAAAGTCCTTATGATTAGTTCCGGATTATTAGATATGAGACAATATCAATCCATAAAGGTTTAATCATTAAATATCCATAGTCGTAGTATTATCGAGACTGGACATCGATAATGCGGAATAAACTAGTATTGCACTTGTGCGTGTTATGGAAGCGTAACAGCATAGTTCTCATATATTTAAGTATTGGATACTTATGCAAGTGTGGTAGGAGTGTTGGTTTCTAGATTAGGTCCCAAGATCATCAAATCAAGCAAGAAAAACGCATGTATACAACAAAGGAGAATGGCGGAAACATTACTCACATTGATCAGTCATGATGCCACGAAGAAGAAAACGAATTGGCCTCCTTCATGAAGCTCGGCAGTGGCTTCTCCATGCAGTGGACTGCTCGGTTTTGCTGCTTGTTGTCCCTCCAACATTCGGCCATTGATGAGTCCATGGAAGCTCCAAGCTTCAAGCTTCAAAAACGGTTTCCAAGCTCAAAGGTTCACTGCCCTATCACCTTTGTATTGACCCAAGTGTGTGCTAGCACCAGATTTTGCAACAAAATCATTTTCTTTCTTCTCTTATGCATTCGGTCAAACCAGAAATTGAAGGAGAAGAGATGGCTCAAAGCCGAAAATGAGAATAGGAGAGAAAGGAGGGAAACCGTGAGTCAGTGGAGAGAGAAGGAAAATGTTTTACTTATATATTTATTTTTATTTTCCAAAAACAAAA